>CANUEP010268881.1:0-174037 GCA_947857235.1 Jatropha podagrica
TGGACCTCTGACATCCTGGAATTTTAATTCCATGGCACCAGTCAATGTTTCTGGAGTGACTAAAGGTACAATTTGCTCATGCTTACTTTCTGTGGACTCTTTTTCTCTACCTCTTATTAATTTTTCGCTAAAAAAATGTTACTCCCACAATTTTTTCCTTTTCTACCCCTTTCGCGCGGCCACCCACACCAAAACAAAAAAAAAAAAAAACAAAAAAAAAAAAAAAAAAAAAAAAAAAAAAAAAAAAAAAAAGACAAAAGAACGGTTGATTATACTGACCATTTTTAGGTGCCTTTTGCGGGTATGGATGAGCTGCTTTTCTCTTTGGCCGAGGTGGAGGTACATGTTCACTTGTTCCATTCTTCTGAACCTTCAGAAAGTATTTCTGTGCATGGCTACGTATCTGCCAAGAACATGCACATTTTATAACAGACATACAATCCACTGCTAGTTGTCAAATTAATACCAAAAGAATACACAGGAAGCAGATAAGGGATCCCTACCAATCCATACAATAAATGGTTCCATCATATTGTTAATTATCTCTCATCACATCAGTACTAAAGTCTTTACCATTTTATGAAGTTTGCTGACTGGAAGATACAAGAGATGAGTCAAATTTTTCGCTAACAGATACGTTTCGGTCAGCCATTTATCTACATAGATGTGCATGAACCCAATGTAAAACCGAATAACAAATGGAATAATGAAGGAAAAATGATAAACATCAAATTAAAGACGAATTAAACCTCTATGTTACGTGGACAGGGTTACAGAGGTACATCACTCTGGAAATTTCATAAATATTCCATTCTTCGAAGTGTCAAGGTTTCATAACAAGGTTCAAGAATCTTTTTTCCGTTCATCAAAGTGTCAAGGTTTACATACTTTAAAATAGCATGAAGAGTTCGAGTAACACAAATATAACCAGAAGGATATAGGTAGTTTCAGCGGTGGGCATATGTCATGGTCCCGATGTAATGCTTCCAAAATTTACTGAAAATACCTGGATAACTGTCTTTGATCCAACAAATGCTTCAATCTTCTTCCAATCACGATCAAATCTGTAATCAGCCACAAAAACAAAAGGAAATATTAAAATTATTATATGCCATTCATTTAGAAACAAGTAGAACAGAATACTCTCTGTTTTATTGGATTAGGAATCAACAATTAGCTGCCCCATATTTTAGGACGGATGAAGATAAAATGAGATTAGCTGGCTGCTAACCCAGGTGAATTCACTTTTTTTTTTTCTTTTTTTTCCGGCAAACTGAACAGTGAAACATGAATTGCAGTTATTAGATTTAAAAAAAAAAAAAAAAAGAATTAACAGAATTTTTTATACTTCTGCAGAAAATTTCCTCTTGGTACATCAGAAATTTTTAAAGGGGCTGCAAGAGGTTTCAGGGTCTGAAATAGAAAATTTAGAAGTTCGAATTTTGGCTTTATTGCCAGATCCTGGAATAGTAATAAACTCAAATTATGGCAACTTGATGAAATTTTGCGAGATTTAAGTTATTTTATGTTGGCATCTGAAGTAATATTCAAATGCCTTTATCCTTAAGCTGCAAAAGCGAACCCACAAATTGGAGAACAAAATAGAAATAACTAATGATAATAAAAACAAATTGCAAATTAACCATAGTTTATGTTTCATCAATTACCAATTATTAGTTTCCCCAATTCTATCCCCTATTCCCCATTTGACTGCTAATAGAGTATACAGGAACAGAATAAGGGAAGGAAAATGTAGAATTTTCTTAATAACAGGACACAAATGCAAAAATTTCTCCACTTCCCATCATTTCCATCTCCCAGTTTTCACTGAAACCAATCAGAAGAACTCAAACAACAGAATTCACCTAACCCCAAATCACCGCCCCCTAAAAAAGTAAAATTAAACGCGGACGGACTTACAGTTGAAGCGCTTCTAGAAACTTATCATGCTCCTGTTCCGTCCAGCTCTCTCTGGACTTGGTAATAGTATACGGCTTTCGGATCTTCTTATTCGGATCATCCGCAAACGCCACAGTATTAGCAGCCGCACTTGTAGTGGACGTGGCAGTGTTACCCGCCGCAATTGTATTGTGAGTAGCCGTGGTACTGGCAGTAGAATTCATCTGCGGCGGTAGAGAATTGAGACCGGGAAGTCCCATACTCATGGGATCAAAGAAGTAAAAACCCTGAGCTGGGTTGGGATTCACCGACACCATAAGCTAAAGCACAAAAATGCTTCCTTTCAAGGTTCGAGTTCCGGTTCCGGTATGTCTCCGTAAGCTCTAGTTTTATCTTGCCAAACCAGTTTCGTTTTCGCTTATTTTTGGGGGTTATTGGTTGAGTAAAAGAGTGAGACAAGCAAACAGAGAAGAGGATTGTGGCTTAAAAAGAACAGAGAGTTTCTATACATGCATAGAGAGAATGGTGGCGGACTGGTGGTGGAGATGGTGGTGGCATTTAGGACGAAACTAACCTTACCAGCTTTCGTAGTGATCGTGCACGTGTCATGATACTGTTGCCTGGATTGGAAGATGGGGTATCTCTCCATGAGGCAAGTGGCATTTTTCTGTTACCGTTGTATATTAAAAAATAAATAAATAATAAAGGGTTTTATTTACCCGCGGAAATTGACCTTTGAACGATAGGTCAAAAACTCAAAATTTCGTTGGAGCACATATCGTGTCGTATGAGTCAATATTTCAGGTAAGAGACGGTTTGTTACCAAAAAAATAAATAACTGTCCTTCGCTCTTATTATGTTATTTTAATTTAAATTAATTGACATTTCTTTTACTAACCTGATTCTGTACAGGATGCTTACTGGTAAAAGTTAAATCCAATTTAAAAAATAATAATCAAATAATGTAAAATATAACTTTTGAAATTCAAGAAAAGTAATTATGAGAGAGAAAAAAAATTACGTATAAAAAGCTGTTGACACTCGCACAATTTATATATTTCAATTTTATTATAAAAGTCAGTTTAAAAATTTACAAAAATCATTTAATTAATCTGTCGTCGTTTACTGGCATTGACCATTTTGAACTTATCTACAAATCCATGGTTTTGTTATTGTAACTGATTAAAGAAATCTTTTTTGGGGATTGAAACTTAGGAAGAACAACGTAGTCAGAAGGGGGGTAACAACTCGACGGCTAAGATGAGGCCACGTTTAACTATAAGATGAAATTCCTCCTGCGTCCTTCCTAGGTGAAGGTTGTGCCCGGAGGTTCTAGGACTCTAGTATGGTCCAGAGCACTGGAATGGCATATACTTAAACCGACAGAATTGGAAATTGTAGCAGTTGGGCTAGCTAATTTTACTAAGCAAGTCTTCATGTGAACTTAAAGGTTCGGTTTCCCTTTCCTATAATGGACTACACTTTTATGAGTTTACTATTATTTTTGTTTTAGTAATTATAAAAATTTCACATCATTCAATTCCATTTATAGATATTAGCCTAGTTGTTTTATTCTTATTTTTTTCAGATTTTTTCACTTAATTATAAAAATACAAAATGGAACTGTTATTTTAAGACACCTTAAAGAAATTAATACTTAGTTTGAGATAGTGCTACGTTGTAAAATAGTGGGAACATGTCGCACATGTGAAATGCATTTCCAATTTCAGATATTGCACTGTACAGCTTAAAAACACACACAGACCAGATTCACACTCACGTACGTATGGGCCACACAAACAAAGATCAAATCGTGACATCACAACTCACCTTTAAAACGAAAACATGGTCTGCTAGAACTTAAGCAACTCATCAAGGGAAAACAAAAGAATCCATTTGAAGCAACAATCAAAATTTCTCATACATTACAAGGTACATTAGTTTGTCAAGAAGCCAAACAACCCACACATCACTGAATGCCCACACGGCTGGTAACATTATGAAAACAAAAGGGGGCAAAAAAAAAAAAAAAAGACCAAAAAGAATGATTTACAAACTGTTTGAGGAAGCACAAACCTCCGAAGAATAATGAAGCGACAGGCAAAAAAGAAAGGTTAGGTAATTTTCGCTCTTTCTTCCACAGCCTAATCTAGCCAACGAGTAACTCCATCGTCTTCTCCTACGGCTGCCAGAATCTCAATGCGTACATCCAAAACAGCCTGTACTTTTTGAGCCACATAAAGCATTTAATTAGAGCAAAAGTATGGGGGCAAGAAAGGCAAGGGAGAGACTTTAAGACTTCCACAGACTGCCTCTTGCATATTGATGTTTTTACGCATACATAATAGCAAGTAACAGTCAAGCATATATAATGAACACAGTACTAGGAATTGTTAAAAACAAGAAGCCAAGACAGTTAAATATGTCCTTTTCGGTCCAAAATCAGGACAGCGCAAGAGGAATTATCAATTTTAAAACTAATAGTAAAACATTGATATAAATCCTCTGAGTTAAAAATCAATGCATGGCAATGTTACTCACCAGAGGGTTTCTACAGTTAACCAATCTACATTCTTCGAATGAACCTTCCAACATCCAACTCTCCCACACATCAAAGCTGTGACTAGCAAATACAAATTCCATTCTTCTGTTAATCTGCAATTTCAAAGATAAAACTTGACCTCAATCATGTGTAACAATTGAATTTAGTAACTACACCATTGCCAATATATTAAGCATGTTGTTCTTCACGTTTTGAACATGCCATAAAATAAGAATACATGGATCCAGTCAAGCTCTCTCTTCCTTTCTTTTTTTAACACCACAGCAGTGAGGATTAACAAAAACTAGATGTTATGATTAGAAGCATACAATTCGTCCACAGAAGAAATGCCCCACATACAATAGGCTCATCAAAAGCACATGACTTGTCTAATATCATAAGTAGAACACTGCAAAGCATAAATATAAACAACATCCAATGTTTTAATATTTCACGATGAAGTCATTCAATTCAACGCGCTCAAAGAAGGTTCCATCAACAATGAAGTCATGTAGTTCAAAACCTTAGTTCCCATTAATAGTAACAAAAAAAAAAAAAGGAAGAGTACAGCTCCGATTGCCCTCTACAACAAGTACTATCTAAGAATATAAAGTACCTGCAATAACTTTCCACCAGCAGCAAAAGAACGCAATCCAATAGTGTCCTGAAGACATAAACGCACATTAATTAAAAAGCAATTAGAATTATGATACAGACTATAAACAAAAGAAAAGGAAAAAGGGAAAGCTTTCGGCCAGAACAAACCTTGCTTCTGAAAACAACAAGGAATTGTGCTGCAGGATCTCTTTTTGTCACATTTGACATGGCATCCAGGAACCAACCACCGCCTTTAACTCTCTGCCTCGATACATGGAGCGCAGGGTGATCTCTTGCATATAAGGCAATAACATATCCATCTTTCAATAGTTCACCACATTTTCCACTGAGCTTCTTGCTTGATTTTAAAAGCTGGTCAGCAGGTGAATCTTGCATAGATTCTATAGGCATTTTCCTACTTCTTGAATCTTCAGGGGAAGCAAATCGAGATCCGGAACTTAATACTTGATCGGTACTGCTCATAGCAGTATCATCTTCTCGATGTGAAGTACTTTCTTTTTCTAGTTGAGAACGATCATCTGATTTCCGTATAGATTTTTGACGGCCGTGTCTTTTTTTCGCCTTCTTACCTGATCTGCTGCGTCTTCCTTCAGACCTTACAGCCATAGTTTGAGACAAGCCAGAACCCTGAGTTTGACTAAGAGATTCTGTTGGTCGATTAATACCCTTTTTGCTGGAGCTTTCAGGACTTACCTGAATATCATCAATCAACTGCTCACCAACAGAAGCCTCTAGAGCACTTTCTTTCTCTTGTTTGAGAAATTGTGTATTTTCATCATCTATTTCACTTTCTTCCTCGTCAGAAATAACATCCTTTGGTATAATGCCATCAAAGAAGAAAGACTGCAATAAAGAGATGGCTTTCTCCCTTATCTCCATCCACACTTCTTCACTATAATCTGCACTGCGTGGAAGTATCAATACATTGGGCATCTCTTTTACCTGAAGCAAAGGCAGGACAATTTAGTGAGACTATAAAACCTTGTCTTTCAGTTGTGTACTGCAAAGCACTCACATCAAGATCCAATCAAAAGCAGGTATTATTCTGGGCATTACTAACGTAAAGAGAATACTTGGTGCTTGTCACACCTTAAAAGCTTGCAAAGCATCATGTGGCTTCTAAATAAGAAAAGCAGGGAATAGGTCCTGTCCTTGTTCTCCTCTAGAACTCAGTTTTGTTTTGATCTACAATCAATTAAGTAAAGCAACAAGTTCAAGATAAAAATTGGGTTTTAAAGCACTGTCAAGTTTGCTGCTACAAAGAATATTTTGGCATTTTTGAAGTTTTGAAAGCAGGATTGTTTCGCTAAGCTCTGTTTGGTTAGCTTACTTAACTCCATTTATGCTATCCTACAAGCAAACTGCAATGTTACCCATCTCCCTTTTTGCTATCCTACAAGCTCTGTCTCACTAAGCTCTTGTTATACTTTGTTTGTTTTTCCTCCTCATGAAGGGAGATTCATAAATTTATCAAACTGAGCCGCTGTTGCACATGCTCACTGACAAAATCAAAATCTCCAGATAATAACTTTCGGTAAGGAAAAAGGTTGAATCAAATGAATCCCGCAGAATGCAATTAAAAAAAATCTTTAGAAAAAGCAAACAGTATGTACTTACTTTAATTGCCTTCACTTATATCTTATGAAGAAAATTCACATATTTACCAAGTATGCTTTCTTATTATTGCTTTTGTTTACATCAAAATAAAAAATTGTTAGAAGATGCTTTTCTGGACACAAAAGGCAAATAAACCAAATGACACTTGTGAGAAAGCAGTCATCAATAACAAGGAACGCAACAAAAGACTTGCATAGTTTCAAGTAGTAAAGAAACATAAGCATTCAATAGTTACACCTTGCAGCTACCTCTATGCATACAAAGATACAAAATCACAATAGGAGAAACATAACAAAATGACTAAAAAATGTGCAAAGGTATAAAGAGCAATATAATTTATTTCCTTAGTATCAGTCAACATTGCCAGATCCAGTGAACATAGTTCAATTTAACCAATAATGAAACTTCAAGCCAGCCATAATCCTCCAAACAGCAGAATGTTAGAAATGAAAAAACTTAACTACCGGATAGATTATTGTCATCAGCACTTTGTAATTCTTCAGCATAGCAAGATTTGTATTACTTCTGTATTAATATGCACAGCACACATTCACATGCATGACATGCAGACAACGAATAAAAATGTGTGCAACACGTACATGTTGTGATGCTTATATGGTTATACTTTCAAAATGTTTGCTATCTATATTCTACAGAGCAATACACCCGACACCAGAAACATACCCAAGCTTCCATCCACTGTGGTCCTTCAGCACCATCCAGAGCACAGCCAGCCAAGGTCCCATCAATCAAAAGCTGCTTCAAAGCACAGTCATCCACTAGCTGACTGCTGCCCGTATTCACAAGAAATGCCCCTATATAAAAAAAAAAAAAATGTAAATGCAAATCATCTGGACTTTTGATGAGCTCTCAAAATGGTGAAAATAATTATACCTGGCTTTATATGCTGCAAACATTCTGCATTTAGAATCTGAACAGTTTCATTTGTTAAAGCACAGTGTAGAGATATAAGGTCACTTGCTGCTAGTAAATCATTAAGAGTATCCATTCTTCGGGCTGCAGGTGGAAACCTTATGGGAGACCTGCTTACTTTTCCTTTCTCCTGTGTAAACATAGTCCGGACAGAAGTTGACAGGGTGCAAGAGCAAAGTATAGATGCAAAGAAAGAATAGACAAGTACATGCACAGAAATTAAAAACTAAAAAGCCCACAGCAGCAATCCCACAATTTTCCACGGAAAATGCACCTTCCAAACAACACAATAATCACATCTCAAGCTCATCATCAAGTAATAGAAAAATAAACACGTTGTATACCCAGTTATCTTACCATTCATGCGAAACCAGTATGAAGAAATGATGTGTAGTACATCCAACCTCAAATTAAATCCACAAGGACGAAATAATAAATGAATGGACTTTTAGCCGTCGAATTGCTAATTGTCACTCAATGCTATGAACCCATTCCTAGAAATCAATCATCCTATTCTTCCCAATAAACTTATTGTAACTTTTGGCGGCTCCATACTCTATTACTATCCCGTAGCACATTGGATACATTATTACCTCCTGCAGAATATCAACATATCTTTTCAAAAATAGCAACTATATACCCCAATAATTCACTGGCGTAAGAGCGTATCCAAGATCGCATTCTCGGCACCAGACATTAAGGTTGCTTATATTTCAAATAATTATAGATCTAAACTACTCCACATTGTGAAATTTATACCTCGTGGACATCAAAATAAAGCACGCTCATCTTGAAAGCCAAGCTCCTACTAGCCAAAGACCTCGCGGATGCAGATTTACCAACGATCCCCAAAACCAGTCCTCTACATCTTCTCATTCCTCGACATAGAGGTTGCACCGAGCCAAGCCATCCAGAAGCCGAAAGCGCGTGGCGAGAGAGCAAATGAGTCCGGCGCAGTAAGCCAAGGAACAGAGCCATCACTGTATCCGCAATCTCCTCAGCCCGCGATGCGTCCACGTGGACAAGCTGGAGCCCCAGGTCGGCAGCAAGAGCCGAGTCGACTGCACGGTCAGCAGAGCCGAGGCATAAGATGAGCTGGTAAGGACGGAGTCGGCGTTGAGCGGCACGAGGAAGGTAAGCAAGAGAGTGGAGAAGGACGGCAGCAGCTGATTCAATCTTTCCATCAGCTAGGCGACTTAGGGGCACGTGCTCAACGTTTGCGACTCCGGCTAAGGAGTCTTGCTCGATGGCGCAATCCTCGATGCAGTTGAGAGTTACGACTACAGGGGGAGCTTGCACAGGATTGTTTCGGTGGGACATTGTCACAGAGGATCTGATATTGGTGGTAGTCATTACCTTGTGACTCTTGTCTGAGTATAGTTAACGTGGTGGCGGTGGAGGTTAGGGTTTAATGTTGTAAATTTGGGCATTTCTTTGGGGTTTTTAGTCTGAAGGAAAGGAGTGATAGAGCGCATCTAAAGTGAAATGGTTTGTGTCATCTGATGACTGATAAAATGTCGTTTTTTACTGTCAGTCTTAAAGGCTCCGGTGCTCCAGGACAGAGGATGAAGCGTCTCCTGTCCGACTTCTGATCCGACTCCAGTCCTCCTTTTTACTCCATACATATAGTGAAATTCCAATTATGTCCCAACTCTTGTCAGTAATAATATTCGGAACTTCGAAGGTAACAATTGCGTAATCTACTTTAAAAACAGAGTTGTCAACGGGCTTCTTCCTTGTCCTTCTCTGCTACCGGTCACTGGGCCCGAAAACGAAAACGAAAATGAACTGCAATAAACGACACCGTTATCCGGTGGATGTTTGATATTAGTTATAAAGCCGTTGGTCAAAGAAAGAGACAGCGAGCTTTAAACTACCCAAGATTATGATACTTTTCAGTAGATTATAATATTCAGAACTAACAAAAATTACATCACAGCAACGAGAGAACTCTAATCAGTTATGGAAACAGTTTCCATTATTTCAAAAGTTCAAAATACAGCTTCCAACAAATTAATGAAATTTAAACATGTCTGTGAGCTTCATTACAAGAAAACTCTGCCACACTAAATAATAACAGAAAAGAAAAGAGAAGGTAAAAAGAAAACAAATATTCTACAGGACTCTTATATATATATATATATATATATGCATGGAAGCAAACCCACACACCCAACATCTCATGCTGGCTGCTGAACACGTTTATATCTCCTGCTCGCTCATCATACAATCAAACATGTTTTCTCCCCTGCTCTGAAGCTCTGCTAGTCCTAATGATGAACCAGATTTGCATTGGTCTAATTAACAGCCACAAGAATAAGGTGGAGAACCACGGCTAACTCCCACTTGTTCTGTGCAAGATCCTTATATGATCAATGACCTTAAGACTTCCATACAAAAACACTGTACAATTTCAATTCCACCTACCAAAACTCATGCTTAACATATCAAAGTTACTAAGTTTTCTTCAAAATTCTGAAAGATTGCCAAAATTCTTTCTGCTGAAACATAATACCACATTCATCAAAATTATTGGTTCAGAAAAACCTCCTCCTGAAATTTCTGGTAGTTGCTTGGTATGAACGCATAAGCAATCCAACACCTATTCCAATCCCAATGCACATTCCAAGGCCGATGCCGACACCAACTCTAACCCCAGCATTAAACCATGTAAGTTGGCCATCCTCACCATAATACATGTCCTCAGAGTAGTATCTATTCCCAATTTTCCCATCTAGCTCATACTCATCACCATCTGATTCAGCAATCTGCACAAGCACCCAATATAAGCCAGTCAGAATTGGTAACTCTGACTAAACGTTCCAAGAAAATTGAGTTATCAAGAAAATCATAAAATTTGAGAACATATAGGAAAATCTCTCCGAAAATACATTGAATAAGCATGTCAAATTTTTCATAAATGAATTGATCAGCAATTACATCAAAACTCTGCAGGATTATAAAAATCAACATATTAACTTCCAGCAAAAGATCTTCCACTGCAAAGACTCTGCCAGTAGAAGTAAACCTACAGTTATGCATGTCAAAATGAGGTAGGACAATGATAGTTGCTTCCCCATACCCACATACATTTGCACTAAATAGCCACGGCAGAGAAGCTGTACCCAACTGGTTGGACTCAAGTGCGCAATTGTAATTGATTGACAGAACCATCTGGAGAAAATAGAGCTTAAACAAAAGGATCACAAATCCACAATAGGTATTTCAACTCCACATGTAGACCACCCATTGTATATTCTCCGCATACTAACTTTCCGCCACAGATTAAGGACATGGAATTAAGCATTTACAGCACAATGAAAGTTTTCAAGTTATATTGAGTGAAAGCCTGAGAATTAATTTATTCTATTCAATCCATCAGCACAATTTGATGCACATGACCATTAATTGATAAAAGCACGCAAAGATGCATTACAACTTTTGCGGCAAATAATTTAAGATAAGTATGCTTCCATCCTAGACAAGCTAATTTCTTTACCGCAATAGAAAAGCTATAACTTAAGATAGCACAATCAGCATCAGAATTCCGAATACTTGCCTTGCAGAACCTAGAACTACATTCATTCTAGAGATTCAATTAGACAAAAAAAGGCAATCACAAATACTACACTGGCAACCCATCTACACCTTGCCTAACCGCCTTAGCATTATAAAAGGGAGAAAAAGCACAATACATAATAGGTCAGTCGATAATATTATAAAAGGAAAAACAAACAAAGTTTCCCATCAGTTTGCGTTGAATACATAATTCAATTCAAAATGTATCCAAGAGATAAATACTTAGACATTGGTTGGATTCGAGAACCACATATTAACAACAAAAGAAAAGAAAATTCTAACAAAAGCAAATGAATGGAAGTCAAATTAAATTACCTGAATTTTGCGGAGCCGAGCCGATCCGTTGCCCTCCGCACCATACTGCTCCTTCTCCATCTCTTCATCCTCAGGAATCGCATCGAGCATTCCATGTCTCGACCCTTTCCTCCTCGGACTGACCAAAATTGTCTTGGTCAATATCACCGGCACACCCCCACAACATCCAGCGATATAAACCTCGATGGCAGGGGCTGATATTCCCATCTTTGGCTTGAAGAAGACCGAATTTCCCTCCGGAACCGATGCTGCCATATAACACTCCACGGTCCACCCAGTCTTCGAATCATTTTCCAGCCCCACGCTCCCATTCCCCCAAACAGATTCTATTCGCTCCAAGGAACCACACAGAAACAAGTCGTCGCTCTCCAACACCTCGAATTCTACGGCGCTGGTGACCCGCACGCTATCAGTGCTGACGTACGTGACCTCAGAGGACTCCTTATTTAGGCGATCACGGCGGAGGGTCACGGAGGCCGAATCCGCAGCAGGAATTCTGGTGCCGTTAATTTCAAGGGGCGTGCTGATTTCCCGGGGGAGGTGGCGAAGCGTTAGGTGGTCCGGCACGCTTTCGATAGCACACGGCGTGATTCTCACGTAGAACAATCGGATTTCGAGCCACGAAGAATTGGTTATGAGATGATAGGAATTGGATTCCTGCTCTTGGTAATTCATCGAATCCTAGGATCAATCGAATCGAAAGCACGGGAAACAAACAGAAACTAAACTCGGTATCGCGGGAATTTAGATTCTTAGAATTGGAAACATCAAAAGGCATTGATTCGCAAATTTGGATTTGGAGTTCTGAAAATCATTTCGGAATTTGAGTTTGGGATCGAAACAATGGTTTTCTCGAAATCGATAAGGAATTTCCAATACTTTTGCTAGAAGGAAACAGGGTTTTGGATGGATTGATATAAAAATTAGGGTTTCTGATTGCGATTTTGAAAGACTTCCATTAAAGATTATTGCTGGCGGAAGATATTTAATCAAGTTTAAGGATTTTTTTAAAAACGAAATTGTGAAGCACAGAAGAGGTCAAAAGAGTTGGAGGAAAAATATAGTATATTCTTAAATAACGGTGATATAACGTGAAATCATCCGAGTCCGAGACAAAAATCTTTTTTCTCCTTCTATGCATTTGTGTCCTACTCTCAAAATAATCTCAAATCCCATGGAAATTATTTTATTTATTTTTAAATAAATTTTAATAATGTTCCAATAATTTTTAAAAAAATATTTCTTACAGTTTTTTTTCTTTTTTTCGTATAAAATAAAATTTAAAACCTTTTTTTAGTTGAAAAATATAAATCCCTATCACTTCAAAAAATTAAAAAAAGATTGGCGATGGATCAATCCAACTTCCATCCTCATACTTTATTTTGCTCTTCGATTTGTTGTAAGACGGAAACGAAAATTAATCATCTATTTCCTAAATATAAAGACAATAAAATCCTTTGGAAACAATGTTCTATTAAAAAAATAATAAATAACGAAACAGTGAATGAGAGCGGACACTTGAACGGGACTTAACGTGGAGCGGCTGCGAAGGTGCTGGAATTAACGGCAAGGAAATAGCGTTAAAAGGTTGACAACCATTGACCAGGCTTAGGCGGGGCCAACAAAAAATTGAGTAGGCCGGATTTGGTTAAGCAAAAATGGGCCAACTCCATTGGTTTCAAAAAAATACAATGATACCAAAAACATTATCCATTGTCCTTGAAATCTTGAAGGGCCTCCACCACCATTTTATTTTTCCTTACTAAAATACGAATGGTTAAGAGAACACACACGAGCCTACAGTCTCTCGTGGGCCTTATCCACATAATATTGCAAAAATAGGCCGGCTACTCCCACTTCTTGGATTCCCTCATGATGCATTGTCCTCCACTGTTTCTGATTTAGGTAAGGCTGTGGATGATTGTAAGTTGTTGTTAAGACAGCCTAATGATATTATAATTCTTTGGATTTCTAGACAAGTTGATGTAGGTGCTTATAGTTTTAACTAGAACATCCTACCAATATGCTGATCTTGTTGTATGGGACAATGTTCCATCTTCTTTTTATTCTCATTATCATTGTTAATGAAATTTCTATTTGGTTTTAGAAAAAAGAAAATGGCAGCGTTGGATTACCCATGAAGTCGTAAATTCAAATTTTATTCATTGTAAAAGTTTTATGGTTACCTAAACTAGTTTGATTTAATGGTTAAAACGCATTAAATCTCACGTTAATGATCACATGATCAAATTGTTGAGTACGCATCTTGAAAATAAATGGCATTCATCGTTATGCTAATATCTAATCTAATTGTTCCAGAGACATGCACGGTATGGAAAAAGATTTTAAGGCCTCTTTTTTGACAAAAATATTAGGATGTGCTCACAGACCCATACCAATACCATTCTGCGCCCACCCTGACTGAAACGGTCAAACGCAACGTGTAAATTAATCATGCAAGTCTAATCTTGAACCTAATGGATTAGAATATATCACAGTAACTTTTGTAGTAAGTCAAACTTAGCTTTTATGGAGGAGGCGATAAATCCTTGTTAAATCCGAACGATCCTAGGCCAATAGGCCGCCACCATGTCATCATAAAAAGTTATAAATAGTAAAAAAAAAATCTAAAATGATGAAATGCACTAACAAAAGTAATGGGCAGGAAGGACTTTTCAGATAACCGTTCTTTTTCCAAGTGTTGGAGGACGAAAGCCATCCGCACCCGCTAAGTGTAACGGTACAGTGACGAGAGGTGTCACGTGTCAAATACTCGAACTGGCTGCATTCTAAAGTTACGGCGGAGTACATCGGATCAAAATTGTTCAATTATCAGAAATGAATGCCGGAGATTTAATTTATTGCCGCCGTGATCATAAAAACTCGCTGGTATATGTTGACATTTGACCAGTGGGTCCGCTTTCTCATCTTCTATGCCCAATATTACCTCCGTATCACGGGCTGTTTGTACACGCGCCGATAACTAGCAGGTAAATCAAACCATCAGTACATTTTAAATTTACTAATGTAGCGTGGTGATCACATGGAGCAAATGATTTAATATAATATAAACTTTTCTCTTTTTTTTTTTAAAAATAAAAATTATAGACTCATTAGTTGAAACTTGTATTTATTGAATAATTAAATTTAATAATTAAAAATTTATCTAAATAAAATGAACTACTTTTTAACTTATTCACAACATCATCCATTTAAGTGGATTTAAATTTAATAATAATTAAATTGAATCCAAATAATTTTTCTTCATAAAATTTAGATATATATAATTAAATAAAATCGAATAAATTCAATCTCTAAATATGAGAAAATTAAAATTTTATTGCAAAAGATTCCATTTGTTGGCAAAAAGATGAAATAACAATGACACGACACAGAAAATTTAATAGCCACAAAACATTATTGTGTTATATTTGCAAAAGGGTCCAACTCCAGCCATTGCACTTTCAAGTTTCAACTTTTAATTTCCATCACAAGAAGGTCTTCAATACCTTTAATATTTTCGACTGACAGAGAGAAAAGTTTTAAGAGTGCTTAATTCATATTACATATTTTCAAAATTGATTTATTATTTGTGGTCTAATGCGGTATCCACGCGACTGAACGGACGTGGAAAACAATAGTTGTCAGGCTTAGCGTACCTGAGACTAATGGACTATATAGCGCCAGTTACTCTCTTTCCATATTCGTGCACTGAATCGATTCCTTCTCACTCTCTCTCTCTCTCTCTAACTTTTCCTTTTCTCTATCCTATTCTGCATTCTTGTTTTGATTCGGATTTTTTGGTTCCATACCCTCTGCTTCTATCTTTCTTTATCAACAAAGCATTATTCGATTTCGTCTTTGCCTCTCTTTTTTTTTTTTTTTTTTTTTCAAATCCCGTCTCCTCACTCATCTTTCTTTTCCTCTATTTTCAACATTCTCTCTTCTCTCTGGTTTTGATCTGCCTTTCCTCAAGAGGGCTTGCAAGAAATGAAGGTTTGATTCCTTTCTCGGAATCTGTTCTTTTACCATTCTTTAATTGTTTTAGATTCTTCGTTGATTGTTTGGATTCTTTTTTTAATATTATTGGATTGTATTTAAAAAGAATCTAACACATTTCTTATTAATGAATTTTACTTGAATCACTTCTCTGTTTAGTTGATTCCTAAGATAAACCCATTATCATATCGTAAGGGTCCGGTCCCCTTCTGGGTCTGGTTCAAAAGAATCAACACTTTAAGTGTATCCTTCTTTTATGACAGTTTTGTTTATATAGTTCATTAGTTTTAGTTTGTCACCTCTAATTAACATTTAATCACAATCGATTGATTATGATGAAATGATTTAGTTTCAACTTTTCCAATTTTTTAGTTAAGTAAGAGTTTAAATTTTTATAATTTTTCAGTCCGAAAAGTTGAAAACCATGTGAATTTTGGTATCTGTGATAATGATTTTTATCAGAAACTTCCCTTGAATATGAATAGATCTGTTCGGTTCATAATCTTGCAGAAATTCATACTGAAGTTGGATATAAATGATGACAAAGCTAAGCAGAAGGCTCTCAAGACCGTTTCGACTCTTTCAGGTATTATAAATCTTTTTAATAAATTGACGCTTTTAAATTATCTCTTGCATGTGTAGTTATTATGAATTTAATTGGATTTTAGACACCAGGTAAGTGATTATCACAAAATTAAAAAAAAAAAACAAAGAAGAAGAAAAAGCTTACGCAACAGATCTTGCCTTTTTGTTTGTTCCTTCGTTTATTCATTTATTTCTAAAGCAAGCAATATAAATGGATGGTCTTAATTTTTAGTGTAAAGTACCCATTGGTTTAAATCTTAATCATTGTAATTAAGGCTTTTAGAGTGATCTTAATTTTTAAGCAAAGGTAATTATTATTCTTCTGGTCACAATTGTCTTAGTCTGCTAGTAATTATGCCAACTACTATTCTACCAAGAATCACACCACTCGTTTTTTTTTAAAGAGTGACTAACGCCACTCAATTATTATTGTATAAAAATATATAAAACTGTCAAGTAATACTTGGATTATAAAATAAGGAAAGTGGAATCAGTGATAGTAGCGTCTATATCACGCAAATGCATACAAATTGAACCCAAACATATGTGTGATGTGAGGATAGAAGCTGAGATAAAGGTGGAATGTAGCTGTTAAAGACGAAGGAAATTACTACAGCTGAATTCTGTTAAGGGGGTGTGGTGGTGGAACTGGCATGGGGACACATACCTAACAAAGCATCTGCACGAAAAAGTTGTATGAATTATCAACTCATATTTTTTTAATTTGTTTGATACGAAGGTAGCAGTATCAGTCAATTCTTGCACCCCAATTTGAAAGATTTGAAAAGGATAAAACTTTGATACTCTCCAATTTGCATAAAGTAGAAATGATGGAGCTATTGCACGTGAAATTTGTATTATTGCACGGATTGTAGTTGCAACGACATTATGTCTTTCTTACCCTTTCTTTTGTCCATGCATGGGGAAATATTTATTCTAATTGGTTAATGAATTGTTTTACAGGGATTGATTCCATTGCCATGGACATGAAAGAAAAGAAATTAACGGTGATCGGCACAGTTGATCCTATAACTGTAGTGAGCAAATTGAGAAAGTATTTTCAAACAGATATAATCTCAGTAGGACCAGCGAAGGAGCCTGAGAAGAAAGAAGAGCCTAAGAAGGAAGAACCCAAGAAAGAAGAGGAAGCTAAGAAAGAGGAACCAAAGAAAGAAGAGGAACCAAAGAAAGAGGAGACCAAGAAAGAAGAGGAAGCCAAGAAAGAGGAGCCCAAGAAAGAGGAAGAAAAGAAAGAAGAAGAGAAAAAGACAGAAGCAGCTCCAGCAGCAGCACCAGCACCAGCTGCAGTTGCAGCTGCACCACCACCAGACCCGGTTTTAGAGCTCGTTAAGGCTTACAAAGCTTATAATCCTCACCTCACCACATATTATTATGTGCAGAGCATTGAAGAGAATCCAAATGCCTGTGTAATTTGCTAAGCTGGAGGGCTGTATAAGTTTAAGAAAAGAAAATATATGGCTCTTTTTTTGCCCCAACCGGTGATGGGTTTTTTTAAGCTTATCAGCTGTTCACGTGTGTTAGAGGCCAAAACCCAAGAACAGAAGCACCTTGTATATAAAGTGGTGACGCCTCATTCTTCTATTCAGAAGATCAGTAATGTGTAGAGAAGAATAAATGAAATTTAGGAACCTGTTCTTTCTTTATTTTTTAAATTTTCTTTTGGGGGGGTAGAAACAGAACGTGTTAATCCCATAATTTGGAACTCTGTTCTTTATTATCTTAATTAGACATATTATTTGTTCTGTTTTTTTTTTTTTTTTTTTACTTTTCCTTTTTTTACCAAATTGAAAAGACAATCTCAGACACTCATCTGAGCCAAGAGAACTAGAAGATTATGTGAGAATTAATTCACATAGTAAAAGGGAATTTTATGGTGGGTCGCACAAGATTCTTTCATTTTCAGATCTCACATTTGAGAAATGAAGGGTCCTAAAATAAAAATTTGTAGGCATCACTGTATTTCTCAGGCATGGTCCACCTGAATTGGTCGGTGGCAGTATCTATTATCCAATCATTCTGCGAATGACTCCTCGCTCCTTTATGTGCCAGTATTTAGCTTATGGAATTTTGTGGGTAAACATTTTGATTCACAAATCAGAGTGCATGTTTTTCAAATAAATAACTAATCTTCCCACCTGGGCAGAGGAAAGGTAGTTTTCTTTAAATTAGCTTTCAAGGTTTGGTGCTCAGCTAATTTGATTCGAGATGGAGTAGTATTAGTATTATATTTATTTATACAATATCACTAATCTCTTGGCTGTTATACATATTTACTCAGAAAAAGGAGCCTACCCTATACTGTCTTATTCGCATATATCATTAAACTACAAATGCATGTGGTTAATAAGCATCAAGCTCCGCATAATTCCTTGTTGATGGCTACATGTGCTGTGTACTGTTAATTATATAAACTGCTAAGTATTTTGAAAAAACTAGAAAAATAAAATAAAATAAATAACAAGTGTCAGTCAATGGTGTGTGTTAGGTGGATCCCTAAGTCCTTCTATCACTTTCCTTTCAACCTCTATCCGTGGGCTTGAAGATAATCCATCCACGTCATTCCATGCTCACTCGGCATTCACAAAAATATGACATGTAAAGCACTGTCCGTTAGGTCAAATGACGTAAAGGGGCATTCATATGTGGTTTGGGTTTATATTTTTATGAAAACACTACAAAAACTGAGCTCCATTGGCCCATTAGAGGGAAGAAATTTCGGTTACAATAATATTATTTCATTCCTTGCGTCTTCAAACTTGCAATTAGTTTGGTTTTTATACCTAATGCAGCATTCTTAGACTTTTATGTATTTAAGAGAAAAAAAAAATTATAATAATTTCCTTTACGTCATTCACATATATAATTACATTAATAGTTTATCGATAAGGCAGATAATGTGTATATAATAATAATTTAATTATTATTAGTTTGGAACAGGAAAAAGAAACACTTTATAGGAAAAGGTAATATCGTATAAAGAACATACGTGCAAGCAATATCCACTTACATTATATCACTTCGTCTTGGATCACACTTAAAACAAAAAATGCATAACATATCTGGACAAGCATTACGCGATTACAATGGCAAGAAGGAAATTCTCTTATAGGATAAAAAAAACAAAAATAAATAAAATTTTAGATACGGTTCTTGAAATGAAGTGTTTATAAATCAAGTTATTGAAAGTCGAACCATCTAAAATTTGAAAACAAAAAAATTATTATTATTATTATTTTTTTTTTATGGCGTGTCTCGCACTTGATAACTGAGACACTGACCTCAATTGCTAGCTGCATTTATCTTATCATCACACGTGTGTATATTTTGGATTTTAGCAGCTGCTCAACTTAATAATTGTTTCATTATAAATATAATATATATTAATTATAAATTGAAAAAATAAAATAAAATTATAGGAAAAGATAAGATTGTAGCTAAGTATACTTTCCATCAAAGTTGGAAGAAAGTAGGAGCAGTCAGGTTGTACAGTTCAAATTAAATTTAGATTTGTGCTGTAAGAAGCAAGAAGATGCAAGAAATGTTTTTCTTTGAAAGAAACATTACAAATGACTTGTGAAAGGTCCTTTTGCTTGCACAATCGTTCCACTCACTGCCAACGGTACGTAGTGCTCTCTTAGCATATTAGCTTATTTATACTGGGAAAATATGAGTATCCTAACTTTGATCGGACAAAGTTCAGAGGGAAAATGACGATATTGATTCTATCAGTTATAGGGAAATAATAAGGAGAAAAGAGAATGAAAATGTGTAAATTTACATTAGTACTTCTCCTTGTATTCTAAATGGGGCCGGTACCCATTCATACCCCACACAAAGTCGAAGTAAAGGTATGGATGCTACGGAATGAAATGAACCCTCACCAATAACGAGTTTGACTCTCACCCAACCGAGTAGAGTAGTCTCTCTTTATCTGCCAGTTGTTAAAATCCACTGGACGCTGACTCTTTTTCTGCATATATATAATGATATTAGTGCTCTCCGGCCAGTAGTACAGGCAAAGATAAGCTTACGCAACTCCATTTCAACACAAATTAACATCACAGGTCGGTTCAGTTGCTGACAGACACAGCAAATAATTTATTCTGTTTGGGTAGGCAATAAACCGACAATACAATTTTACATCATAACATGTATCAGTACGAACATCCATATGTAAATGTGGTGGGGCACAATCTGGTCCTATGACAATGCAAAATTATTCATTATAATTCACTAATCCAATCATTTAGCAATAATATCATTTTAAATTTAATTATTTATTATAAAATCAAATTTATTTTAAATATGAAGTATCACAGATTGATCTTTTAAGGTCTAAGTTCACATTTTCTTTTTCCTGAAAAAGGAAAGTTGACATATTGATTTGTGATTCATATGTTTCAAACTCTATTGTCCAAACAAACAGTAGTTACAATTATAGCAGATCAAAGCTGAATCACGTTTAATAAAAGTTTCTATATAGGGACAATTGAAAATCAAATACCGAATATTTGGGACGTATGGAATTCTATAGAGCATATGGATCACGGAATGAAAGAAAATTTCAGAAATAACCATCGCATTAAACAGTGTTAATGCACAATATATTGTTTTCAATGCAAAAAAGGAAAGCAATAGAGAGTTTCAATACGCTCTCATTTTTTCCAAAACTCTCTCCTTGCTCTCCCATATCACCTAATCTGATACACACACTTTTTTCACACAAAAAAACATTAATTTTCCCGAACAAAATCTAACATACAGCTTCCAGACTAATGGGAAAACAATAATAATAATAATAATAGTAAATACAATGACAATTTCCCAAATTAAAAGAAAGGATCTAGTTGGGAAATTAACTCAGTTAATCTTATTGTTCAAGTAGCTAAATTTCTAGTTAACTACACTGTATATAATTTTTGTAAATTACTTGGCACGAACAAGCGGTGAGTGAGGCATTGGAGAGTGGGGAGACATAATGTGGGGTGACATAACTGCCTCCTCAAATCTTCTAGCAGAAAAACTCAACCTAAGATTTTTCTGCCATCTTTTATTACTATTCCTGTTGGTTGGCAGTGCTTGATTCTCCTCTTTTCCGCCAACCACAAATTCTCTTATCCTTTTCAAAGCAGCTTTAACGGTCTCATCATCCATATTAGCAAAGCAAACTCTAAACCAACCTGGCTCTTTACAGTGAAATGAAGATCCCGGCGAAACATTCAGCTTCACCTCATTTATAATAACTCTCCAAAGCGTCATTTCTCCATCAAAAGTTTTTTCTTTGAGAAGATGGCGTAAATCCATCCAAACAAAAAGGCCGGCATTGCTTTTTAAACAACCGATCCCTACTTGTTCCAGTCCTTTCGTAAACATACTGTGTCTTTTTTTTAACCTTTTCGAGCTCTCCGAAAGAAATTTCTCCACAAAACACCCATCAGAAAGCATGGAAGCAAGCAGATATTGAGTTTGCGAAGAGATAAGGCCAAAACTTGACATTTTTCTTCCACAGCTTACGACTACATCGTTGTACGAATAAACTATTCCAACTCTGAAGCCAGGAAAACCCATGTCTTTAGATAAGCTATACAAAATGTGTACTAAATCGTGGTTACAATCCATTTCTTGAATAATCTCTGCTATGCTTACGAAGCTTGGGGAATCGAAAATGGTGGCGGAGTATATTTCATCAATGACTAAATGAATGTTTCTTTCATTGATAAAGGTGACCAAGTCTTTTAGTGTATCTCTGTCTAAGATTGTGCCTAATGGGTTTGATGGGTTTGCAATGATTAAGCCTTTAATGTTAATTCCAGCTTCTTGGGCTTTATCATATGCAGCTTCTAATGCTTGTTGGGTAACTTTGAAATTGTTGGAGCTATAACAGTCAACTGGAATAATCTGGACTCCGGTTCTCCATGTGAGATCACGGTCAAATCTGCATGACACAAACAAAAAATTTCCATGAGACAAGCTTCCTAGGTAGTTTCTTGCAATATGTAGATATATAATGGTCCTAGCTCTCATTCAAAAAAGGAAATAAAAAGGTTTTTTTATTTTGGTGAGGCAGAAATGACTACAAAAAGTCAACGAATAGTATTGAAGATTTGGTTGGATAAATTTTCAAAGAACGAACAGCTGTAGCATTTATCAGTTTCAGGTTTGAACATTCAGATGATGGAATTCTATTTGAATATATGGTTTAGTAGTTAGATTGACAATATATATTGTTTGGCAGAAAAGTTTCCACTTAGTAAAATTAAAACAAAGTATATATACACTTTTGGAATTAATTAATATAAATATATATTAATATAATAATACAGCGAAATCAAAATGAAAAAAGTGTGTTCTTGACCCAAATTTAAGAAATCAAACCCTAGTTTGAATTTGTTTCTGACCCATAACATGACTGAAAATTCCAGAAAAGGCAACTAAGTCAATATTTGACTCTATTGCCTCCCTCTCCCCCTTTTAAGTCGGTGATCAGGAGATGGTTGACTGTATGTGCAATTAAAATCCATTCTCATTTGGTTTAAACGTTTTTCAAAGATCAAAAGTCAAAACCACATTTGTCAATTTGGTCCCCTTATTCCATGTGTAATTATCTTTTCATAAAAATTCTCAAACTGCTTTTCATCAATTAAAAAAAAAAGAAAAGAAAGAAAAGAAAACTGGCTTCAGTCTTAATGACTTTAATCGTGTTATTATTTGATTAAGTAGACTGTGTCAACCTTTTAATTGTCGCATTTTCGTACATTAATTAACATTTATTGCCTGTAAACTAAAAACATCTTCAAAATTGTTGAGTAACAAGTTGAGTATGAGAAAGCATAAAAAGAAAGGAATAGTTCATACGCAGGATAGTAAGGAGAGGGAGCGAGAAAAGCATCCCCAGGATTAGCCAAACAGAACATTAGGAGCTCGCTTGCTCCAGTAGCTCCTCCACCCATGACGATACGATTCGGATCAAACGTAACCCTACTGCCTCTAACCCTGCCCATAAATTTTGCAATAGCCTGCAGAAAATGACATACAATATTAATATAAACTCAACAGGATGTACGTCAATAGATATCATTTCATGCACATGCAGAAATATATATATATATATATATATATATATATATATATTATATATATACCTGTCTGAACTCCGGCAAGCCATGATAGTCTTGAAAGTTAGCAATATCCTTGAACATAGCAACTCCTTCAGCAGTGCAAATGGAAGCTTCAGGGTTTTCCTCAATCCAATCTCTAACTAAATCAAAACAAAGCTGCGATTAACAAACAAAGAAACTACTTTAATTAGTCCCATGTTTAGTCAATTAAACGTACGAAAAATCATCAGAATAATCAACCGTATGTCCAGAAAATTCATTAACCTGATTTTCTGCAAGACCCATTTGGATTACTCCTTCAGGATTATGAATATGGTGAAAAGGGTTCCTATCGTAGGCTTTCCATCCATCGAAATATGGAGAATTTTCTCCATGTCCTTCATTGGTCGCAATTCTAGACAAAAGTTGACCGTTCACCATTTTGTTAACTAATGCAATGATATCGAGTTAACTAAGGAAAGGACAGTTTGAGCAGGGAACAGAGGACTGAAATTCTCTCTTGAAGTAGGTAGCTAAGTTTTGAAGTGAGCAATAACAAAGGAGAGGAGGCAGGGGTAATTTATAGGGAATGGATTGGATTGAATACAATCAAATGGGTACAAGAACAGGAAAAGTATGTTTTCAAAGTTCAAATGTTGATTTGGAATTAAACTAAATAACAGAATTTTAATTTACAAGAGTTTATTTTAAGTTTAATTATTGTCTTCTCAGTCAAGCGTAACGGCTTGCGTGTTGATAATGATATCACACATATGCGGTTAAGCACGTGTATAGAAGAAAAAGAAAACGGAGAATAGCATTTCTGGTGGGATTCTTCAGAATTTTCATTATGTTTTTGGATATTTAAAGCTATTATTTTTATACTTGAGTTAGCTACGTCTATCATTTAATAAAAAAATAAATAAATTAACTTTGAGTTAAAAAAAATCCGCAACTTTCCTAGAAATTGCGCGAATAGAAAATATTTGATCGGTAAGTAAAATTAATTATATCGTATCAATAAATAATTGGTTTGATAATGTATTTTCACGTTAATTTTATCGCAAAAAATAGATTTTGAAATTTATAATTTTACGGTTGAAATTATTTTATTTAAATATTACTTTTATGAGAGTACAAAGACACGTGTAGAAATAGTAATAATTATTCCATACATACAGTTGAAAAAAAAAATAGAAAGAAAAATATAGTCTAGGTTTAATTTGCTAAAACTTGAATTTCTTTTTGGACGGTAGTTGGACGTATTCTTAGAATAGGTAATACTCGTGACAAGGTTCATATATAATTAATGTCGTCCCCACCACTTTCACTTCATGTGTAGATCATAGTCTGGCATGCAGATGCAGTCGACACTTAATTCCCCCTTTAATGGTGTTTTGATGTGTTCAGAGCGGCGATGTGAAGGAGAAGAGTAGGGTTTCTTCTTCTTCTTCTTCTTCTAGTCTGAGGGTCCACGTATTTTCCTTCTTCTGGCTTCCTACTTTCTGGGTTAGTTCTTACACGTTTTGGATTGTTTTATTCTTTTATGGGAAAAATACTTATCCTTTCGTTTTAGTACTTTGATAGACATTTAGCGAATTTATTGCGTAAGTAACTCACATATGAATGCCACATGCATTATATCTTAATCAGTACTTAGATATAGTGTAATGATAAGTATATATATATGTATAATATGATAATAAGTACACTGTTCGCATTCACTGTACATGTCAAAGGAGTAAAATGCATAGAATTAGCAATCGAAAACGTGGTATGTGCGTTTTTGTCGCTAAGCAGGCAAAGTCTTTTTGTTCCCTGTTTAAGTTAGTAACAAAGCTTCCAAATTTATGGTTGAAAAGAAACTAAAATGCACATGCTGCTTCAACGTGTATCATGAGATTTTACAGAAAACTCTGATTTAATTCATTTCATGTGCAGTACTGAAAATCAATTTTCCTTTATTTCAAACTCCATGAGATCATTATTATTTAGCAATATCAATTCTTTCTTCTTCTATCTCATGAATCACCATGCATTTTGTCCTCTTCATTGTTGACTCATAAATGGAAATTTTTCTGCATCAAACAAAATATAAAAGCTATATGCTTGTCCCAATCAGCTTTTTCGTTTCTCGTCTTTTCTCTGGTCTAATTGAAGATATTTGCATTACCATACGATTAATTTTGATTTCATCAATAATTCTAATAGCTTCTACTGAGGTTGCCGGTTTAGAATGCTCTCATAGCTTTCTGTTTGATTTTTTTTTATTACAAATGGTTATTACTATTTCTCTGGGAAGACAGGCTTTAACTTTGTAATTATGGATCTCACTTATCCGTTAATGGAATCCAATTCGATCAAACTTGATGAAAATCAAATGACCTGAGCTACAGTGCATTAATATTAAT
This sequence comes from Jatropha podagrica, assembly GCA_947857235.1. Lineage (NCBI taxonomy): Eukaryota > Viridiplantae > Streptophyta > Magnoliopsida > Malpighiales > Euphorbiaceae > Jatropha > Jatropha podagrica. The sequence continues at coordinate 25,617 of CANUEP010268881.1, forward strand.
ATTTAATTAAAAAACAAACAAATCTTTTTTTTTTTTTCTGACCATTGAAAAATAATTTAATAACATTAATGGGCTTGACCACAGATTAAGGATATCCCTGACTTTCTCCAGATGTTTTACCAATGTAAGAGGAGACAGTTGAATATACGTATACTTTCTACTTGTAGTTGCAGTTTTAGTATATACTGTACGCATATACTCTGGTAGCTGCGTATTCTACGTTCGAGGACCATCATTAACTCAAAAGTCTAACGTGTTTACTTTCTATTTAGAGCTTTAATTATTTAGTTGTACGAGTTCTACAATTTTTGTTCTATGTATAAACATACTTACTGGTATTATGTCGTAGTATTTGACTCCGTCTTTAGGTCAATACTCGACAATATATAGGAGAAGTCTTTGGGGATTTCGGACTTTGTTATGAGAATTTATACCATATCTCTTCAAAGAGAAAACAAAAGAGATGAAATTTTGATTTTTTTTTTATTATTATTTTTAACTTTATCTTATTTATAACTTTTAAATATTTAAAAGGGTGAGATGAGACGAAATTGAAATGGTTAACTAAGACATGTGTCAACATAGTCATTGATGGCTGTTGACTTTCTGTGTCTGTTGCATTAAAAAATCCTTTTGGACCCGCAAAATTGTTTGGTTGTCTTCCATTTTCTACACATCTTGTTTTCAATAAAATCTTCCCTTTCAAACTTATGCGTTAGGACATAGAACTCAGACACGTGTGTCTCTGGCCTGAGGAGAACAAAGACAGTTAAAATCCAAAACATTTATTTATATATTTTAATTAAAAAAAGTTCCTTCTTATTACGTCAACAGAAAAAATTGATTATCCATCAAAAAAAGGATTTCTTTATCTTTTTTATAATATTAATTGAGCTTTCCATTTCAAAGATCTCACGAGATTATAAGTATTTTTTTTATATAATAAATAATTTCACCGTAATATTCTAATAATAAATTATATATTTGTAAAGGGTAATTTTATTTTAAAAACATTAATATTTATTTATAGGCAGAAGGAGTACACGTGTTGTTTATCACATGCTATTTGTTGGTAAAAGATCAAATTCATGTTAAAGTATTGTAATTGGTTTGAGATTGCATGCATGGAGTCAAACTTTTCTCCTTTTTAGCACATTTTCCCTCCAAGTATCATGAGATTGGCATTTTTTTTCTTTTTCTTTTTTCTTTTTTTTGACTTTCTCATATATTTAAATTCTCTCAAACTTTCTTATGTAGTGCCTGCTTGGAATTCTAATGCAAATGTTGATATTTTCTATTTTATTCTTTTGATATTAATTAATGAAATATTCAAATTTAAATGTACGCAATGCACCCGTTTTATTAATTTTATGCAATTCCATGTTGGGAAATTCCAGTGAGTTCAAACAAATATTTTGAAGTTGGAATTTCAAATTTTGATTAATGACTGAGTTTATATATTATCTATTGTTACATTTGAAATATTATATTTTTAAGAAAAATTATTAAATTTATCTAAATTATAATAAATTATTAGATAAATTGACTATATTGCCCTTTATTTTATACTAATTCTATAAAAAAAACCATTAAATTCAAATAATCATTATTAGTCATATAAAATAATTTAATTTAAAATAATTTATTTTTTCAAATATGACAAATTAAATATTATGAAACAGAGGTAATAATCGCTATATACCTAACAATTACTTAGTTGGTGATGTTACCGGCCGTCTTAATTACTTAAGATCATGTTTAATATGAAATTTTGAATGTGATATTCCTTGACCGTTCTAGATATTTCCTTCCTCTTGGTTCAAGCTCTATACATTTTCGTTGCAGACTAAAGAATTCAAAAATTCAACCGTTGCCCAAGTGATCCTTAATATAATGGTAACATTTAATTCCTTCTCTCTATGCTGAGTTGTTTTGTTCCAAATCGGCTTTATAATGGATTATACGGCTTTCAAATGTATTTCTAACATTTGCATACTTAATCCAATTATTTAATTTAAATAGAATCTAGAATCTTATACAAAATTAATATGATAAAATGCCTAACTTCGAATAAATACTTGCTGTCGTATATGTTAAACTGGTGAGTAATTGTTCGATTTGTTTTTCCAAGTCTTCGTAGCATCTCGGACAAGGAGATGGCTTTAGCGTCTTCAACTGTGTCTGCTTTTGAGATTGAAGTGGTAGTACTATTCTATTTCCCCTTGAAAAGTTGATTGGAGATACAGAACCACCGAGGCTGAAAGCCAAAAGGGAAGGATTTAGAAAACATGTTGAAAGGGGATGGATTCACAAACTAAGAGGCATATGATAGAATATAAAAAACCACTCTCTACCTTACTGTTAAAAGCAAAAAGAGAAAAAACAATGTGCGTTGTTTTTTATTTATTTATTTAGAGTAAACTGATCTTTTCTTTTTCTCATAATCAGTTAATCAAACTAATAAGATCATAAAAGGCACATGCTTTTGAACTGCATCAACCTAAAATTCAAGAGAGCCAACCCTTTCTCTGTTTATGCAAAAAGCATCCATTGTTCTGCAATTGCAAACCATTATCCATCCCTTGAAAGTTAAAACTAGGTGCACACTCACTCTAAATGAACCCACGCAGTTTCTTTCTTTTTTGCACTGTCAGTGACACGCTTTCTTTCGAATTCAACACCTAATCCAGTTATATGCAATGATGTAACCACTAAATCCGGAGCTAGTCAATGAGAGAGCTAGTCGGTGTTCTCAGTCACCTTGGGAATGAGAAGTTTTCTCCGATTTAGTAAATCAATAGAATGATTATTTTCGTTGTACAGCGCGACATTACTGTAGTTTATTGAGCTCTTAATAAATAAAAAAAAGAAGAGAAAAGTAAAAGCCTGACTATCCATTAAAATGTGTTTGAAAACCTACAATTTGTAACAATCCTTTGATTCTGTCAATTTTGATACTTTAAAAAAAAAAAGTAAATAATTACTAGAATTTGATTCTTTAATTTAAAAAATGAATTATTTTGATACAATAAAAATATTAAAATTAAAAACAAAAACTTTTACCTTATGTTGGTGAAATGAGGAACATGATATTTTCTCCCTTCACCAAAAAGCTTTCAGTTCGAGTCACAGGTTTGAAATCCCTATAAACAGAAACTTTTATCGTTTTTTAAGCCAACTTGACGCAAATCCGGATAAATTTTTAAAAGAGAAACCAAATGATTTAAAAATAGAAAGAAAACGAAAAACTGTACAGACCAATAGGCTTTGAATAACAAATAATTAAAAAAAAAAAAAAAAAAAAAGAAAGAAAGCTAAAAATTTTAAACCAGGTTGACTGGTGAACTTAATTTGGTGGAATGACTATTCTTCAGTTGCACTTAAAATGTGACTTTCAGAATTTTTCAGGAACATCATTCCATTTCTACACAATTTCTAGACGGTTTCCCTAAACCAAACAAAAGTTATGAGCTCTTAAAGATCAACTACAGTTCGCAGCCACGAGAAATTCAATTTTTAAAAAATGACCTGTTACCTTGACGAGAAACATGAATTCAATATTTTACTCGCCAAAGTCAAAAAAATTTAATTATCTAACAAATCTGGAAACGGAAAATCAACTAAAATCTGCAGGCTGAAACAAATGAATGACGACTCACCAACTCTAAAGAAATTTCAAAAACCAACCCAATAACATGTGCTCCTCCTATTTGTCATTCCTGAAACAATAAGCAACGCACAGTACCTTAATCTCAGTCCTGTTTTTGTACCTTTATCATAACTGACCCAGTCTTCAAAAATAATGATGCTATTGTCCATGCTTTCAATCAAACTAGTATAACTTGACCATTAAGACTCTCCCTTTATGCTCATGCATGTAAATTTCATCCCCATTTCATAAGGCGTCTAGAAAAACTACCAAAACTGGAGACGTCTAGAATTTCAGCATAGCTAAGCTGAGCAATACTGCTAAAAAGCTTCAGCTACGACACAACAAATAAAAAATTGCATGTATATAACTAGTAATGTGATTCCAGAACATCAACTTTGCACCAGATAGCAAAGAAACTGATATAGAACCCTGTACCTACAGACATTATACTATTACTAGATAGAACAGAAGCAGAACTATTTGTAGCTGCACAGTTAAGATATCAAGATATTCCAGAAAAAAAAATATATACAGAAATAACTATGCTGTCTTCGTTGCATAAGACAACTTTGGAATGGCATAGAACTGACACATGTCTTCAACGTTAATGAACATAAGCAAATAATAAGCTATATTTTTTCTGCACATGCACAAATTATAGCACCTCATGTCCTCATACAGTTCCTGTACACATTCATGCAATCAGTTCTCTTTAAACCAATTTCTTAGTGCTTTTCCAGCTTCTTCTTTTGGAAGGTTGGAGAATGCTCAAAAGGAACAGTAGAAACACTAGAGAGTACGAAGGAATTCCATATATCTGCCCATTTGGACCATCAATCCCCACAAGAATCAGCACAAGGATGAAGAAAAAACTATTGATTTGTTAATAAATACTATACATCAAAATAATAATCTTTTACCAAAACATCAGCAGTTTGTGCTCCTTTCTTCTGTTGCGGTTCAGAAAAAGAAGAGAAGCTTTTAACAGTTGCCAAGTAGTCAGAGCAGGATGCTATCCACCTGTCGATTCAAGATGTGGACAGTGGCAGACTGCAACCCTGCTGTGAATATCAACCAGTTTCTCTAGTTAATCAAATAAAGCTGATAAGAGTAACAAAGGAATATCCTCTGGCTTTTTTTTCATTCGTTCTCCTTCCAAATATACATATACACGACTTACTGGATTTTTTTCTTCTCAGCCACAAGAAACCATATCTGAGACATGAACACATTTGATTAATGAGTGGTCTTGCTAAAGAAGTGTTCAATCTGCAAATTGCTGGCTTTGGCTCCATACTTGCACCTTTTTGCTGCTGCAGAATTTCGCTTACTATCCTGCAGAAAGGTCATGGCAGAATGCACAATCAGCATATTAACCAAAGAAAGTAATACACATATATGGAATCTAAGATTAAATTTACTTGGCAAGATCCATAATGTTAGCAAGAGATCTGCAAACCGAAGTTAAATGGGCAAACAATGCACAACCCCAATTGTCTCTATTAGTGAAATGATTTGAAAACTCAACAACATTCGATAGAAAGAAGTATAAAAGAATGCCAAAAGAGCAATAGTGACCGCCAGATTTAACAAATACTGTGCCAGAAGCAGATTTACAACATGTAAACAAAAGATGTTTCCAACTAAATATATTGGATGAGAAACGATTGTGTTGACCCACCAATGAGGACTGATTCAGGGACCTCAGAACTTTAATTCTACCACCTCTTCCATCAGATCCAACAGCAATTAAATCACCGCTGCCTGAGCTAGTACCTTCCAAGGTTACTGATCTCTTACTTTGGCCACGCTTGCACCATTTCCCCAAATATCGGTTTGTTCCATCAGGACCCAGCAATCCACTTGAGAAACACATATCCCCTGCAGATATCAACTAAGAATGAAAGGATGATTTAAGAATTGAAAAATATTCCTTCAAAGGAAATACATGTGGAGCAAAAATTAAATGCCTTGTGCCTTAGATGCAAATATGAGTTAGATTTACAAAGCACAATCCAATCTACTGCTGAAATCGATTGTATCAAACTCCAATTGCAACAATAGTAATTACCTGGTTTGGAAAGTGAATTGAGGGATGGGGATTCTTTCTTAATGTTAACCATAGATTGAGAATGTTTTTCTTCATCATGAAGCAAGGTTACTTCCTCATAGGTAGCAGCCAAAGTATCACCTTTATCACTATTGCTGCAAGCTCTTAAACCAAACATCCCACTTTGGTTTGCTAGTCCATTCACTTTGGCTTTGCTGTTGATACTTGAAACAGCTTCTGAATTTGGAAGAGTAGATTTTACATCTTCACAGGTTGGATGCTTTGAATTCATATCAGAAAGCACATGAACTGTAGGAAATTCTGGAGCAGCCTCATCTATTAAAAAGCAGGTATCTCGTTCCTTATTTAGGGGCACAATGGTTGCCCATTCTTTGGTGGAATTAGTACCCATATCATTAAGGATATCAAAATTTCCTAGATCACTATTTGAGTTTTTAGTTAGATCCAATTTGACCTCAGATTTAAAATGTTTTTCCTTCTGATCTACAGAGGAAAAATAACTAGAGTAAAAGGCATTCGGACCAGCAGTAATATCATTTGCATTAAATTCTTTACAATGAACCTTTTTCGAGTCTTTTAAAGCCCTCAAAGCTTCATTATCTTTGACTTCAACTATCATCTCGAGTTCTTGGACCTTTGTCTGATGGTGACCACGAAACAAATTACCAATTGAGTCAAATTGCAAATTCTTGCATACCATAAGTAGGAAACAAGAGCCATTCTCCAAATGAGATTTACTTGGAGATTCTTAAACAAAGTTTTCAAATATTTACCTTTAGTTTAGCTATCTTTTCTTTTGCCTTCTCAAGCTTTTGGCCAGAACGTGCCTCCCCCCTTCCAAGTTGATTGCACTTGGCCATCAATTCTTTGTAACTCCTATAAAAAGGATTGTGCACCAATGAACTATATGCAAATCAAAATCTAACAAAATAAGACATGGAAAAAAAAGGTGGAAAAATCAGAGGAGGACCTTGCAACTAAGCACAAGCAAACATCAATTGACAGCAGCCATAACAATATCTATTTGGTGATCAATATCAAGAAAAAATTTAAATTTTCTACTGAAAGCTTCCAATTCAAAATTATTACACCTAAAGATTTAATTGTTTTAGTGCACAACATCAAACTCAAAAAATTCATTTGAAAGTCCCAAACTCAAAAACAATTTCCTCCTCCAACGTATGCATTTAAATATAAGACAAATAGATAACTTACTTATTACGGATAATCAATGACTTCCTTAAAACATCTATGGTATCCTTGTAATTGGCCTCATTGCCAAAAGATGCAAGCTTTGAAATTTCATCTTCTTCCAGATTCAGATCTGATACCCTGGATTTTGCACCATATGATATGACCATATTTTAGTAACAAGAGTTCATAATAAGAATCTTATGGAGCAAACACAATTTTACTTACAGTTTCAGTGCTGCAAGCTCCTTAGCCAATGCCATATTCCTGTCTTGGAGCCTTAAGCACTGCAACTTTTGAGTATCAAGCTCCTACATTGAATTGACTAAATATCACTGAAAACGCTTCTATAGATCAAGAAACACCACAAAGATGAAAATGGAAATATGAATGCCTAGAACAACAACAGAGACAATAATACACCTCAGATTTTGAAAGAAGCAGCCTTTGAATTGAAGTCTTTTGTTCCATGACATCATTCCTCAACATGATTTCTTTCTTCAACTGATCCTTGCAGAGAAACAACTGGAAAAAATAAATAAATAAATCCTCAAACCACACACAACACATTTATATTAAGCCATGGATTTGATGACTAGGAAATGAGAACTTGTAAAACTGGTACTTTCTTTTAATATCATGCTATAAAGTTGTTACATGTATTCAGAAAAATTGAAGGTTTCAAACTATTGGTTTAGTGTTTATATTTTTATTCCTTGATTTTGTATACTCAATCCAATTAAGTCAATAGTTTGCTTAGACTATTATTTGCAGTGCCAAAGAAGATTTTGTTTCTTTTACTCTTGACTGTTTTCTCTTTTTCATAACTTGGTTCTAGCACAAAAGGAGATGTAAGTTATCATGCCATTTCATTCCAATAAAGTACAACAAAAGCTCAATCGCAATTCAAATTTATCTTCCAAATAAAGGTGTGCAAATATGACATAAAAAAGGTTCAAATGTCAATTTCATTGCATTCTAACTTTCTTGGCAAACAACAATTCAGCTTCAGTTCACAAGGAATGGCAGAAGACAAACGACATAAATGCTTCAAATATGGCAGCTGAATAACTGAAAACAGTCCCCATATATACCTACTAGTAATATAATTCAAGGATCTCCAGTTTAATTTACACCTTATTTAGACAGGGCAGGCAAACTTGACATTTTGTGCATTTTTCATTTTAATTTGTTTTTCCGCTTTTTCCAATTCCTTTTTCTACATCTTCGCAAAAAAACTAAAAACAAGATGAAAAATTACCTCCTCATTGAGCTGTTTGATTTCCTTCCTTTCACACTCCAAATTTGTGGTGAGACCTGACACCTTGACTTCCAATCTTCTCACTTCTCCACGCAACAGCTCAGGGTCCTCCTCGCAATCAATCACCTTCTGAGACACAGACGGTCCGTTCTGATCCTCCACTGATTGGAAATAAAGACGAGCGACATTATTTCCCATGCAGCTCTGCTTGCACACTGGACAACTGCACTTGTTTGATTTCGAACAGTACTCGAACCACTGCTGCAAGCTAGGGTCCCAAACACACAGTCATATCAATCTTAAAAAGCTTATACCAAAACGCGACGATAAATATAGTTGCAACTACCAGAGTTCGTGGAAGACATGGCCGCAGATAGAGATTGCTTGGAGATCTTCGAGGCTGGGCTTGAGATCTTCATAGCAGATAGAGCAGATGGTCTTGGCGAAGAAGTTGGCATTAATGACCATGCTTCACTATGTCTCCGTTTCTTGTCGTTTTGGTCTCTGCTCTTCCTGTCTTTCGACCCTTTATTCATGTGTAAAAATGGAGCCAATTTGAAACTCTGAAATTTGTTAAAGCGGGAAGAAGAGGGAAAACGAAAGCCTTGAAAACTACCGCGGGTTTGGTTACAGGGTTGGGGTTTTCAAGGGAAGCTAAAGGAAGTTTTCCATTTTAGTTTTTAAAAAATTAATTTAATATTCATAGATTAATATTTCATTAAAAAAATAATAGATAATTAATTTTACCTTTCAGGTGCTGCTTGTAAGTCACGTGGGATGGATTAGCTATACATTCGTTTATTTTTCTCCTTTTTTAAAATTTACTCTGCTGCAATAAATTAACAGATGCCCTAAAATCGTAAAAAATCACCGTCAGTCCTTACTTCCTTATCTTACCGGTGGTCTCCATAACCGCCGAGCTGAGAGCAGCTTCAGCCCCAGTTCTATACGTGATAGCTTGAGCAAGACTCAAGGTTCAAACTCTGTCCAAATATCGTCAATTATTTAAAAAATTGGTCGAATCTCATTATCAATCAGTGCGTCGTCTGCATGTGATCAATCGACGGAGAACGGCGGCGATAAGTGGCATTTATCGATTATGAATTTCTTGTCGATGTTCCAAAGGGATTTGAGGGGAATTCTATAGTCCTGCCAGTTGTTCTTTTTCCCTCCCTTTTTTCCAAGACGATCGCTGTGAAATCAATATCATGCTATAAGTTAAATTGGTCCGATGCAATCTTAGCCCAGCCCATTGATTATGTAGTTGGATCGAACCCTGCATGGGATTCGATAGATATTATCCATGACTATGGCTCCAAGTGGCAAGGTCCATAAAGTACGGCAGCGGGCCAGCGGCCGTTTAGTCTGCCGAGAGAATTTGGCTGGTAAAAGCCACCATGCAGGCATGCACAATCTACCACGGCCTTTTTTTTTTTTCTATTTAAATTTAAAAGAAAGAAATACATACATTTTTGTTTTCGAAATTAATAAAAATACATAATATATTAGTAGAATCTTTAATTTATCAGTCAGTATAAATTAATCTTTAATTTATCAGTCAGTATAAATTAATCGTTTAAACTAATATTATAATTATTTTTATTAGAGCTTTACTGAGCATAAATTTTTGACGTATTTACAATATTTTAGCAAATAAACTCGAATATTGCTACACATTAAAAATAAATAAAAATATAAAAATTCATAAATATATACTAAATAAAAAAAGGAACTACAAAATAGAAGTAAGAACACCCAATTTAACAATACAATACAAGGAAAGGATTTAGACAATCAAATATATAGTTTACATTAGTATTAGAGGTAGTCTAATTGGAGCAAATAAATCATTTAAGTCCAAATAGAGACAGTTCCACTGTTTGTAATTCTAAGTGAATTATAAATTTAAAATGTAGTTTAAATGACTAATTAAAAACAGCTCTAGTTATCAAAGTTAGGATTTTCACATTTTGGTCCTTGCCACCTCTTAATTTGTGACTACCTATCACGAGCTGTTCAAACTGCATCCAAAATGCACTGGAGTGAGTTCAAATTCCATGCATCATCCAAATTTCTATAGAACCCCAATATTATTCTTTTACACCCCTTTATAATTTGAAAGTTTTCATTTTCATCAGGCATAAAAGAAGAAAATTTTTATTAGAAGAGATATATCAAAATCTTAAATTCAGATAACTGAATTTTAAATTTATAATCCAAACAAACGAACTTTACTTATAATGGATCTGTATTCTATTTATTTTTTTATCATTCCGGATATTTGATACTAGTATCATTAACAAACACAAGCAGTCCAGCTTAATTTGTTAAGTTCCAAAATTACCCTATTCCAAACACTTAATATCCTCAACAGTCAATAGGCTAAAACAGTAATTAGGAGCAATGAAAATTATTTTCATTGTAATTTTCGTTGAAGGACAGTTTATTTCTCTGTGTCTCTCTCTCTCTCTCTTTCCCTTTCGTTCTCACCTAGCTCGATCTACCCACCCAAGCAGCGCGCACAAGGAAGAAACAAACCCACTGGCTATCGTTTTCGCCATTTTTTCTTGCTCATACAACCGCCTTAGAGGTAACATTGCCTGACGTTTTTCCTCCGTCACTGCAGCTGCATGATCTAAAACAGCATACGTTTTGCTTCTTTCATTTAAATTCGCAGATTCGTTTTTGTCTTTGCTAGGTGTTCATAGGTGAACTATGTTTAGCAGAAGATTATTTCAAGATTTTTTTAATATACTTTTGATTGATTGATTGATTGATTGTTGTTGCTGGCTGAGCTGTAATTGAAGGTGAGGTTAGACAAGATGCTCAATTGTTCTCTCTTGTTTGTTTGGCAGTGAAATAGGTGGAAATTATATTTTGTGTTTCTGATGCCTGGTTTTCTCGAGACATGAAATTATCAGCTTACAATCATGTCTTCGTTTAGATGAGCACAGTGCATGTAACTTCGCACTTATTTTCTGCTGCTTCTTCAATTTTTATTTCCTATTTTTTAAAATTGAAATTGTTAACGTTGTTTTGAATCTGGTGCAAATTTCATGCCGAAAGAATGGTGTTGCAAGTTATATCGTAATAACGTCAATCATGTTAACCAGATGAAAGAGAGTAGAGACGGAATCAGGAATGATAGTAAATCGAAAACTCCATCAGTTGGTTCCCTTCCACTGATTTTGGATATAGAAGACTTTAAGGTAAAGAACTCTGAGAACGAATTATTATGTTTTGCAATACGAAATTGTACGATGTTTAGATTAATTATTTCATGCGATCAAATGAATTTTGTAGGGTGACTTTTCTTTTGATGCATTATTCGGGAACTTGGTAAATGAACTTCTCCCATCTTTCCATGAAGAGGAATCAGATTCACCAGAAGGGCATGGCATTAGTGGGAGTGATGTCTTGGCAAATGGGCCTGCTAGAGGTCCTTCTGACATATCAAAACTTACCCAAGGTTCCTCCCCTTTATTTCCAGAAATAGATGCTCTCTTGTCTCTGTTCAGGAATTCTTGCAGAGAGTTGATTGATCTTCGAAAACAGGTAGGACTTTTAAGTTTGATTATGGAGTTTACAAGGTCATCCCAATTTCTTAATTTTTCTTTTTGTTTTTTTGTTTTTTTGGTTTCAAGGTTGATGGAAAGCTCTCCAATCTGAGGAAAGATGTTTCTGTCCAAGACTCTAAGCACCGCAAGACACTTGCTGAGGTTGGCAAATTTGGGAATATAGTTCAGTTTTTCATTTCCTGTTGTGTTACAAGAAGCTTGTGGATCTGACTTAGATGTTGCATTTTATCTCTCAGTTGGAAAAAGGTGTAGATGGACTATTTGATAGCTTTGCAAGGTTGGACTCTCGTATTTCAAGTGTTGGACAGACTGCTGCAAAAATAGGAGATCATTTGCAGGTAAAGTTTGTAAAATAATTGACCGTTGTTTGCTTTGGCTTCCTGTTTTATATCAGTTGTTTCTTTGGGTTCTTGTCAGAGTGCAGATGCTCAGAGGGAAACAGCCAGCCAAACGATAGAGCTCATTAAGGTAATCTCAGACAATTTGTTTGGCATTCGTTACTTGGTTTAGCACGTGCTGATGCCTTTTTAATTTAATTCTTGCAGTATCTGGTGGAGTTTAATGGAAGCCCAGGCGATTTAATGGAACTTTCTCCTTTGTTTTCAGATGACAGTCGTGTTGCTGAGGCTGCTTCAATTGCGCAAAAATTGCGTAAGACGACATTACTTACCCATAAAGCTATGAATTGTGAAATCCCACTGATTGCTGCACGAAAGTTATTATTTTTGTGCTTCGATCTTGAGTTTTTTCCTTTTTATGCAGACTGAGTCAGTGAGATTCATTTCAATTGAACCCTAAAAGATCTGAGACCTTGCCTCTTATGAGTTAGCACCTGCATTTTCAATGTCTTTTTCTGACAATTGGCCTTGATTCATGTGAATCAAATGCCATACTGCCTTTCTGGCAATCACATGTTATTTTAAGTAAATAAATCTGAAAGCATTCACTGCCATGATTGGAAAATTAAATGAAACTTTCGCTAGTCATACATTCTATGCATCCAAATATTTTTTTATTGAGGAATTTCATTTCAACGTTGATTGAAATCATCCATTTATCAATATTTTTGTTGGATATGCATACTGTTCTAAGCACGCTAGGATTTTGGGGCATCCATTACAATGGATAAGGAAATTATAACTGTATTTAACTTTACCACAAATTCAGGAAAAAGTTGAATTGACCTTTCTTTTGGTTCGTAGCAGATACAATAGTGCTGAAGTATAGGGGGGAAACAGCCTTTGCATAATTATATGTACTAGCTAGTTGATTTGTTTTTCACTATTATATTGGTATCTTTGAAGCCATATAAATTACCATGCTGTGTCTCTGGATTTTAGGTTGCTTTGCTGAAGAAGATATTGGAAGGCAAGGCATATCTGTACCATCAGTTATGGGAAATGCAACCGCTAGCAGAGGATTAGAAGTTGCAGTTGCTAATCTTCAAGATTACTGCAATGGTATGTTAACCCCTGTGCTATAATTTTATCCACAAAACAATGTAATCCCTTCAAATTAATTTTGGAATTGCTTTGATGTCATCTATTTAGTTTTGAATATTAGCCTAATGGTTTCCTGCCTAGCATAACTAATGAAGCCTTATGGCATGGAATGTTGAAACTGATCTATACTGCTTCATTAGCCTCTGTCCCTAAAAGGAGTTGAATTGGAAAATATTTTCTCAGATTTTTAGATTAGTTTCTTTCCTATATAATGTTCTAAAGTTGTTGTTTTTCATATTAATGCCTCTTATGCAGAGCTGGAGAATAGATTGTTGTCCCGGTTTGATGCAGCATCTCAGAGAAGGGAGTTGTCTACCATGGCAGAATGTGCTAAAATTTTATCTCAGGTAATTATTTTCCTATGTGATTGGAGATAACTCTTTTAACATTAACACCTAACTTAGGGCTCTCGTCTTTCCCTCCTCAGTTCATATGAGATAAAATATAGAATTCTGATTATACATGATATTGAACTTTTGGTATTTCTAATTTTTTAGTGAGGCTGTGAATCCTGATGTTAACTAAGTGAAAACTCGACAGAATTGTAGGTTATCATAACAGAAGTCTAACTGAAGTGGCTTTTCTTTTTTTTTTTTTTTTGGCTTGTCTGTGGGAAAGAATAAAGGGGCGGGGGGTTATTTAAGCCATGCTTGGTAGTTCTTTGTAAATTTCCTTTTTTTAGGTTTTTATTTTTTGATGGTATATAGTGGAGTTACCGATCTTCTATCAAGGCAAATGGTCTTGTAAATCAATTGAAGGGCATTTTTCCCATTTATCACATTAATTTACCTTTGCATTGCAGTTTAACAGGGGTACCAGTGCCATGCAACATTATGTGGCAACACGCCCAATGTTCATTGATGTTGAAGTCATGAATGCAGATACCAGATTGGTTCTTGGAGATCAGGTTTCTCAACCTAGTCCTAGTCATGTTGCTCGTGGGCTTTCAATATTGTACAGAAATATCACAGGTTTTAAGAATAGCAATTCGTACAAATCCACATGGTTGAGTTCTTCAATTTTCTTTTAAAAACATCTTTTGCTTTTGGTTGTGCAGATACTGTTCGTAAAGAGGCAGCCACAATTATGGCGGTATTCCCTTCTCCTAACGATGTGATGTCAATTTTGGTGCAGGTAATGTGGCATGCCCTTATTTTATTATATCTTGTGAATATTGATCTACATATGGCATATCAAAATTTTGTCTGATTTCATAATAATGACTAGTTTCCTAATTTTGCAGCGAGTTTTGGAGCAGCGAGTTACAGCTCTTTTGGACAAATTGTTAGTGAAACCATCTCTTGTTAATTTACCTCCTGCTGGAGAAGGCGGACTATTGCTAGTGAGTAAAATTATTTTCTTATTATATATGTCAAGGCTTAATGGTGTTATATATCCTAAACTTCCTGTGCCTTTTCAATTGTTTCCTGTCGATTTATCAATTCGGTTCACGGGTTATTGATTTTGTTTCAACTATATCCATTAGGTCTGAGGTGTTTGCTCATGTTAACCTAATGCTGAAACTGAAAGCAAATATGGAAATAACTTCTTGAACTAGGAGCAGGCTCTTCTTCAGAATTGAGAGCCATCAAATTATGCGTTCTTATAGAATTTGAATGTCAAAAAGCATTTTAAGCAAGTCCATACAAGGAAGCAATTTTGCAAAATGTCATTTGATTTGTGTCATTTAGAGATCCACAAGGTGCTTGCTTCTCCTAAGGTGGCAGGTTATGCCCATGTTTGCTTTTGATTTTACTACATTAGGATACTAGACCTATAAGATGCAATCCAAACAGATAAGTAACTCATGAAACAAACTGGTAAAATTAAAAATGCTGGATACAATTAAAAACACCAGAAGTTCTATGTGTATTAGAGCTGTTTGAAGTGATTATCAAACTTTGACCTAATTTACATTTGACTTGAGGCTTCAGTATCTTAGAATGCTATCGGTGGCATATGAGAAGACTCAGGAACTTGCTAGAGAGCTACGAGCTGTGGGATGCGGTGACTTGGATGTTGAGGGTAATGAATTAACTCTTCTGGTTCTGTGGTTGAAGGCAATACTATGCAATCTTAGAGCAATATTCTAATGTGCATATTTTCTGGAAAAAGTGAACTGTGCATGTCTGCCTTGTGCTATTTGTTTTTCATGTTGATTATTTATTATTGTTGCACCAGTTGCTCACATGGAAATGGGGACTTTTGATTAGCTGAAACTAGGGCTGGATGGTGGTCGCACCATTCCCTTTTACATTTTTTCTTTATTCAGCCAATGTGAGGAATGAAAAAGAAAAAACTTTATTTCTGCATTTGCTATGTGAAAGTGGACTGAGTTACAAAAAGATGGAAACTTTTTATTTCAATATTGAACTGAAGTGATTTGTCATACCAGACGAGGGTCAATTTTTTAAAACACTGCAGTGATTTGTCATTAGTCGGCAATGCTAAGGCTTTCTTGGTGATGTTTAATAAACTATTAGTGTGTTGGTGTTAATGTTGAATGAGTGTGACTATAACTTAATGCATTTATCCTTGCTGAAACTGGCTTTTTGTATGCTTCATTTGCCTTGCACTTAGGTTTAATGCCAACTTCCTATGTTGATGCAGGTCTTACAGAATCCCTGTTCTCTTCTCACAAGGATGAATACCCTGAAACTGAGCAGGCTTCTCTTAGACAGCTATATAGATCAAAGGTTGGTAGTGATCAAATTATTCTCGATCAACTTTACAGTACAAACTTTTCCTGAGGCAATTGTCTGTATCTTGTCATGCAGATGGAAGAATTGCTTGCTGAGAGCCAGCTCTCTGAGTCAACCGGGACAATTGGGCGCTCAAAGGGAGCCTCTGTGGCATCTTCCCACCAACAGATATCCGTTACTGTGGTGACAGAATTTGTGCATTGGAATGAAGAAGCAATATCAAGATGCACTCTGTTTTCATCTCAAGTAATGTTTATTTCTGCAATCAGTATAGTATTTCACTGTTGAGAGTTCTTAACACCTAACATTTTGTCATACGAAACATAAGCTGCTTCTGAGTACCCTTTCTTCAATTGTGAAAAAGGCTTCTTTATTTTAATTATAAAGCTTTGTTTTTGTTGAGTCAAACGGGAATTCTGAACCCTTGTTCATAAGGTTCTTTCATATATACAACAATTTTCTTCTTTTGTTGGTTTAAAATAAGAATATGCTTCCATGAGATTTGCTAAGTTCAATGGCAAATTTGAGATACAACATTCATTATTCAGCAAATATATCCAGGGACATAGATATGAATGTTAATCTATATGATTATTCACAAGTCAAACTGAAAATCAGCTTTTTTACCCCCCTCCAACATCTTAGATTTGTAATTGGAAATGGGATTTGAAGAATGTCTCTTTAGGATCTGCTGTAACAGTCTAGTAAATACCTTCACCACTTACAATGGTAACTTGTCTAGCTTTATGTTTAATACTTTTTCTTTTTGTTAGTTAATTTGCTGTAGCTCATTCCTGGCAGCTGGTAGCAATTTATGTTTTCTGGCTTGTGTCTCGTTGAGGGGGTCAATGCTTTGAGCAACAATGAAACTGTCTTGTTTGTTTCAGTTATTTTTCTGAAAAAGGAGGAAGAAACAGTAAAAACTAGCCCAATGATTAGTATAATTAGGGGGAAATACATATATGCTATTGCTTTATTATTTAGGTTTCTAGTATTTTAACTGCCATTTATTGATTGATTTCAAATGGGTTTTTCTACAGCCTGCCACCCTTGCAGCCAATGTAAAAGCAGTCTTCACTTGCTTGCTAGACCAAGTAAGTTGCTTAACTACCCGATAATTTGCTAATTTTATGTCCTCAGTACTCAGCTTTTCCGTTTGTAGGTTGGGCAATATATAACTGAAGGTCTTGAACGGGCTAGAGACAGCTTGACTGAAGCTGCAGCTTTGAGGGAAAGGTTTGTTCTGGGTACAAGTGTTAGTAGAAGGGTGGCTGCTGCAGCTGCGTCTGCTGTAATTACCTGTCCATTTGCCTTTCTTTGCATATGAACTGTCTGCATCATAAATCTATGATGTGCATTAGCCTGAAATCATTGACATAGGTGAGAGTGATGTTGATATGTAGGCAGAAGCAGCTGCTGCTGCTGGTGAGAGCAGTTTCAGATCTTTCATGGTTGCTGTGCAAAGGTGTGGCAGTAGTGTGGCCATAGTTCAGCAAGTATGTTGAGTTGCATTGGCACTGTTTAAGTTGTTATTGAATCATATTTTTTGAGAACTTCAATTGGTTTGACTTTTGTCTGTAGTATTTTGCAAATTCTATATCTCGCCTCTTACTACCTGTGGATGGTGCTCATGCGGCTTCATGTGAAGAAATGGCAACAGCTATGTCCAGTGCAGAGGGTGCTGCTTATAAAGGGCTTCAGCAATGCATTGAAACTGTTATGGCTGAGGTTGGTTTTTTACTTTCTGTCATTTACTTCTATGATCTATGGTTGACGGTTACAAGTTTTTTTAATTCACCATGATTATTTTCTGTAGCATCAAATGCCGTGCAATTTGTTTTTACTTTCTCATGTTTTTGTTGTTATGATGATCAGATCTGTTCCCATGCTCCATATTTGCTCATTTATATATGCCTCTTTATTTTTTAATTTGTTTTTGTCATATGATTCTTTTGCCAAATTCCTGTGCAGGTAGAGCGATTGCTTTCAGCTGAACAGAAGGCAACTGATTATCGATCACCCGATGATGGAATTGTTCCTGATCATCGGCCAACAACTGCTTGCACAAGGTGTGTCCCACTTGACAAATGTTGAACTTGTGTTTTGAACTATAGAACAGATTCCTAGCATGTGGAAATGCGTGGATTAATGGATGACTTCACCAAGTTGACTAGATTTAATTTCCACAGTAAAGTATTTCAGTTATTCTTGATACAGAATAATATTTTTCTCTTCCATTGGCTAGAGTTGTGGCATACCTTTCTCGTGTGCTTGAGGCTGCATTCACTGCATTAGAAGGTCTTAACAAACAAGCATTCCTGACAGAACTGGTATGATAATTTATCTCCTGACTCTCTCTTTGGCTGTTCTTTATTAACGTCCAGGCTTTTGGTGACCCAACTTTCTCTGCCTGCTGCTATTCATGATTTCTTATCTTCAAATAAATTTAATATTTTTTGTAGCAATTTGAAGAAAGAATATATACATTTAAACTTCGAGACTTAATATGGGTATGTTTATTATTTTAGGGAAATCGCTTGCATAAGGGGCTGCTTAATCATTGGCAGAAATTCACTTTTAACCCCAGGTAATTGTTCTGTATCAGCATGTGAACTAACTGGCCAAAGTTCATCTCTGTCAATTAGAATGTAAGAGTATTTTATTATCAAAGAATGAAAAGTTGATGAGAGCATTCTTACCTAGTTACCTTATATTGGCATGTAGTTCCATCATCCATTCAATTCTAGGCTTTAGAGTTTACTTTGTGGGTTTATCTCATGAGCATCATGGGAACTATGTTTGTGGCAATGATCTTGGTACCCAAGTGCCAGTCTGCTTATGGAAGGGTGGAATTGACCCTCACAGAAATCGTAGTTTTAACTTGGTAGAAAATATGCCCAATTTTGTAATTCACATTGACCTTGTGAATTGTTTTGACCTATTCTGCAGTGAACCATGCAGCAATATTTTACTTGCTTTTTTTCAATCCATTCTTGTGAAATTTTCCTCTTTTTTTCCTTAATTAGCACCAAGGATGTTTCACTTTTTTGTTTGTGTTCAATTGTCTGTTTGTCTTTGCAGTGGAGGACTGCGGCTAAAACGTGACATAACTGAATATGGAGAATTTGTGCGGAGTTTCAATGCACCATCTGTTGATGAGAAATTTGAATTGTTGGGCATGTAAGTTACATGAGGTTCAAAATATTTCTATATCTTCATCAAGTTTGCCCTTTGTCAATCTTGGTTCACTGACTAAATTCTCATTTGCAGAATGGCAAATGTATTTATTGTTGCTCCTGAAAGTCTCTCCACTTTGTTTGAGGGTACCCCCAGCATCCGTAAAGATGCACAAAGGTATCGTCATTGATATTATGTATTTCACTTTTATGAAGCTCTATGCCGAGTGCATTACTGTTAGTTCCATTTGTTATTGTGTATAGTTTGAAGTTCTAATCCCAAATTTATTGGTTCTTGGTGATGCAAATATTCATTTTCAATTTCCAATTCTGTTCTCGTTAGTCCATTTTTTCCAGTAAAATGCTAAGAAATCAATCTCTCTTGAATCTGTCCTTTGGGGAAATTTCCTCGCAAAAATATCTTTCAAAAGGCTGCATCAAATGCCTACTGTTACATGAATTGTTACCTTTGCTTCCCTGTTTAAGGAAAAATAAAAAATTAGAAACCATTTTTGTTAGTATTGAAAGGATCATGAATTTATTCTCATTCAGTAAAGGTGGTTTAAGAAAATCTAAAAATCTGTTTTTGGCCAAAAACACCGAGAGGGGACATTTTTTATCCTTGACACAGATGCTATCAACTTTCTTGTTGAATTGATGTGACCTTCACCCACCATCTCTTTCTCTTACTTTCTGGTACCCTTTGTGATTTCACTCTGTCAAAGTTGCATTTCTCCCTCGACTAAACTGTGATGTTGCTGCCAATTCAGGTTTATTCAGCTTAGGGAGGACTTCAAGAGCGCAAAACTTGCATCTAGGCTTAGCTCCTTGTGGACAAGCTGATATATACTTCCCTTATTCCTGGATTTCTCACACATGTCATTGATTTTTTTTACCTCAAGCTGTTGCAGCATTGTGGAAGCTATGAAGTTTGACTGTTTTGTTAGCTATATAAGACCTTGTTGGAGAGCTGGATGGAGGTCAGCTGTACTCCAATGCCATAGAGCTATCTTTGAACTGGAAACCGGGTAGAAAAGAGTTCTGTTCCATTTCATAAAAAAAAATTTCCTTAACATTTTTTTTATTGTATATTTTGAAGCTATTTTTGAAAAGATGTGATAGATGTGTATCTTTATTCCTCTATTTGAGATGTTAGGTTTGCAGTTTTGATTTAGCCATCCCAAGAAAGAATCTGTTGTCCTCTGTGTCCTTGTAAATGGTACTCTTACGGATGATAATGACAAATTAGGGTTGATTTTGTTGCACTGCCCGATGCTTGAATGTTTGCTGAATTTAGTATTATTATATTTGTTTTATTTTTGTTTGAACATTTAAGTGAGTATTTCTGCTTTTCTACTTTTCTAAATGAAATAGTTTTGAGTATCGGCCGAAAAATTGGCATCTTTTAACTTTGGTTTCGATTTGGCATCTTGAGCTCTCCAGTAAAGATGATAATGGACATCCTACGTTGTGTAGCCATTATTGAAATGAAAAACTAAATAAATTTCATTGTATTATATACTGGGTACGACTTACCGTTTCGGTAAGATGAAGAAACATGGCGACTCTTGAATTGGCATCAATTTCTGTTCGATCAAAATCTTGACCGATCGGGCTGGAATGGAATCCAAATTTACTGTTTCAGTTAAGATGTTGTTCTGCTAAAATGGTAAAACGACAAAAAAATAAAATAATAATCTTGTCCAATCAAAACTAGAAAAACAACATAATTGCAAAATTGACGCTTACTGCTCTCTCTTATAGTTATGTAACAGATAACAATTTTTTTTTTTTTTTTTTTTTTTCCCCATCAAATCTGAGAGCAATGGATCAACAAATTTCTTCTGTTACTTCTATTTTTTTCCCATCATATCTTCTACCTAATAATTCTCCTCGTTACAATTATTATTCCATTCCGAAAATGCAAGTTGCTTCCATGCAAAAAGTAGTTAATGACAGTATGGTTTTAGTTCCAGTGAATGGCTTTCGCCATTTCTAGTATTTGTTGATGGACTTTTTTCATTTCTAGCCTCTAATGATGGGAGCTTGCACAAATGAAGGCTCAAATTGCACCCACCTATAATTTCACCTTCACTTTTGTTCATGAATCACACATTTAAGGAAGGAGACACTTGGCATTGCCTCTATTTTTTTGTGGGAGCCCCCAATTTTTACTAGTGCATTCCACTATAAAGTGCTGCGCTGCCCCTCTCTCTCTCTCTCTCTCTTAACATGAACACACAAAAATTGAATTGAAAGAAAGAGAATCAGAAAAACTGATGGGTGAATAAAATTTAGTGGGGGAAGTTGGGTTGGGCAGCTTATGGGTGGTTATCTTCTTTGATAGCAAAGGTATCTATCAGTAGTGACATGTCCTTTCGCCAAACCCATAATAATACGATCTCTTTCTCTCTCTCTCTCTCTCTCTCTCTCTCTCTCTAAAATTATAAATAAAAAAAAAGAAGAAAAATCACAATTTTGTAAGATATTGAATACCCCCCAGTCCCCACTATATTTGTGGGTAATCCATTATTTGCCATTCTCAAAAGTTTGAAACTGAAAATCTTTGAAGTCTTGTTCAATCCTAATTCCTTACTTGGCGGATAGAATTAATTAGGATTCAAAGGTCATTTTTGAATTTCAGTCTAATTTTTTGACCAACAGATTGAAGACTCTAACTAATATCCTAAAACTCATTCCCTTATGGAAAATGATAGAAAGATACCCACAAGAGTTATGTTCTCACAATGAATATGAAGCTTTTTTTTTTTCTCTTTCTTTTTTGTTTTTTTTTTTCCCTGAGAGTATTGGGTTAGGCATTAGGTATGAAAATAAAATATTTTTCTTTCAATTGTTATAAGAATAAAATAATAATATGATTTTTATTTTGAACTTCACCTGTGTTTATACATAACGTTTTATTTTAATTATTACCATAGAGAAGTAAGTCAATGGCTGATGACTGTATAGGTTTTTTCTTCTTTTTTTTTGTAATTGAAGGGAAAAAGAAAAAACTCCATCCTTATTTGATAGGGAGTGCTTCACAACTTTCCATCAAAATCCTGAATCGGGAAAGTGTAAAGAGAAAAAGGAATGTACCAAGATAATAGGTGGTAGTGGTGGTGGACCAAATTGGAAATGCTTCTTCTCTTCTTCAATATACATTATCCCCATCACTCCTTGTGGAACTCGTGCCCCCCATTTTATTATTATTATTATTATTATTTGATTACGAGCTAGCAAGGGAATGCAGAGCAGAGATAGTTTATTAATGTAATGATTGTGATTTTTGGTTTGTAGTTTGAAGCAATTATTATAACCTCAGTGATATAACGAAGTAAAATATGTTTTTGTTGTGACCTCTATAACTGTAACTATAATATTCATCCACATAGGTAGCTAGAAGTGGTTCTTGCTTCTGCCTGCTCCATATAATGAATCTCTCATTGCAATATAATTATCATCTCCAATTAGGCAATGAAGCACTTATAGTCAACTTTCCAAAAAGACTGCTATTAGAACTCCAGGATTAAACACTTCTGGGTTACCTACAACAACCAAAAATAACAGGAAATTTGAAACTACGAGCTTACATCACCTAATCTTGACATAAGCTACTCCTGCTACATCAGGAGGAAGCAACAAATAAGTTCATGGCCTCGTTAACGACCCATAAATATGCTTCTGAGACGAGAGGAAAATATCAACATTCTAATTCCATAGCTAAAAGCTCAGGTGATTAATATGAGAATGGAGTTTGGAGTACGTGCCATAAAATAATGGTACTAATCAATTAAAAAACGCCATTTAGAAGGAAGGGAGTTCACACCTCCGTTTGTTTTTGGCTGCGCTCATTATCATTAATGATTCATATAATTTTGACATCATTTTTCACTATCTCCACGTCACTATTTACTGTTGTTACTCCATTTGTTTTTTTCGTTAACCATAATATTTTATTACTAGTATTATCAACTCTGATGATATTTTTTTATTAATTTTTTGTCAACCAAGCGAATTGTTTAATCGAATCCCACTCACTCATCTGACCCCACACGCTTGCCATTCAATTCAATGCCTCGTCCCACCCACGTCTAGATCTCTGCATCACCGTTTTGTTTTATGTTTTTCATTTAAAATCTCACCGCATCATCACCGTTAAAAAATCCTAAAAGTCCTGGTCAGCTACACTTCCCCAGGAGCTTCTCCGCGGTTGGATCTTCTGTCATTGGATTCGAGGGAAAGGAAACAACTACTTAAAAATCACGAGGCATGCGATGGCTGGTAACGGACATCGCCTTTTATTTTCTTTTTTTATATAGTTTTTCCCTTCTTCACGCAACGAAGATGTGGGCCTGTTGTAATCTGCCAGCTGTCAAACGCCACCTCGCCTTATCTCTCTTGCACCGTCACGCGCTCTATCTAAAACTCCACTTTAACGGACCGTTGTTCGTTGAGATATGATATTAAAAGTCAGCGCGTACTCGTTCGATTATATAAAAAAGAGCGACTCGCTGTCTAAAAACCAACACGTAGCATTTGCCGCTTCCAATTGCAGATTGACCTCGAAAGGAGAATAATGAGTGGATGAAGTGAAATTCGGGAGTGTAAATAGGAGTTATGATTGAATTGCACGCATTGACACGTGCGACAAACAAGCATCCGCAGATTTCTAGTGCGGCGTGCTTTGATTGTCTCTGTCCACAGAAAGTAGTATACATTCAAGTTATCCACAGGGAAGGATTACAAATTGGAGGATAGTGCCATTCCAAGTGCCAACTAAAGTTGTAAAAATTCTATTTCTGTAGGTGCAAATTCGATTCCCTCTGGTAGAAATTTCTGCCGTCTAAAAACTTCATAAAATAGTATATTTAATGGTGTCGTGGCCCTTGGCATTGAAAGTTTTTCTTTAAATAAAAAAATAATCCAGTTTCAGCATCTCCTATTGTTTTATTGAAAGCCAGAAATATAAGTTAGCATATTTTATTTCTCTACTTGAATTGAGAATAATATTTAAATAGAGTTAAATTTATTATAATTTTGTTATTTACATGCATATTTCTATATATTTATTATATTTAGACACTTGATTTAAGCTCACAAACTGAAATTGCACTTCACTCTCGCGGATGCTGTCACCTATTGGTCCCTAATATTGATTTTATTAAAATTAATTAAACAATCCTACACTCATTTTTAAAGCTGGTTTTTTAGGAATTATCAAATTATATCTTGATATACACATTATAAATATAGAAGGAGGAAAAATGAAAAAGGGAAAAGGACCCTTTAAAAAGTAATTGTCCCGTTGGTTTCATGGAAATGCAGCAGGAAGGGCTTTGATTGGAGCGCCCAAAGATAGACGAGATTAATTAACTGGCCACCACTAGTATTTTTTTTTTTTTTTTTTCTAATTTGTCGGTAAGTTGAAATAGAGCGTGTGGACTTTTCAATCCGCACCCTCACACGCACTCTCCCCTTTGACATTTTGCAAGTCAACCCCAAAAAACCAAAACCAGTTTCAATTGTCGGAGAGAAAATTGTGAACAGTAACAGACAAGACAAGCGCATTGAGATGCCAAATAGCCAACCTCTTCTCTCTCTCTCTCTCTCTCTCTCTTCTTTATATATTATTGTTTCCCTACTACTCATTACAACTCCCTATATGCTATATCAGCCCTTTCACACTCTCTCTCTCAATATCTAAAAAAAGTCAGCGCCTTCTTTTGTCTTCTCTCCCTCTGATAGTAGTTCAGATTCTAATTGGAACTTTCTCTCCTCGCCATGGATGATGACTGGGATCTCCAGGCTGTGGTTAGAGGTTGCACCACCGTCTCCGCCTCTGCCTCTTCCTCCACTACTTCCACCACCACCGCAGACTCTGCTAGTTCTGTTCACTGCAGAGCAGATTTTTATACTCCTCACTCTTTTGCAAGTGAAACAGCCGCAACTTGTCCTCTTTTTTCTCTTCCAGATCCATTTGAAACGAGAAATGCTATTGGAGAGTTGCATGACCTTTACAAGCCTTTTTTCCCTAAATCTAATTTCACACTTTATTGTCCACAATCTGCACCAATCTCTTCTCTTTCTTCTTTTGGTGTTTCTAATTCTAAGGAACAAACTCATCTAAAGCAGCAGCAGCAACAGCCTAAGCAATCTGTTACTTCCTCTGCAAATAATTCTCTTACTCCTCGATCCAAAAGAAGGTAATTAAATTAATATTATTTATTTATTTTTTTAGATGAATTTGGCAGAAGTTAAACTTCTTTTTGCTGATAAATATTTTGTGTATCCCCACAGGAAGAACCAGCTAAAGAAGATATGCCAAGTACCAGCGGAAGCGCTTTCTTCAGATGTATGGGCATGGCGAAAATACGGTCAAAAACCCATCAAAGGCTCTCCATATCCTAGGTAATATATCTAGCTCGTTTCCTTCCTTTGTTTGTTCACTCCTATGATTGTTGTCTACTCAAAGCTCGGTCTTATGTTTTCTAATTGAGGTTTGTTTGGTTGTGTCGTGAAACAGGGGATATTACAGATGCAGCAGCTCAAAAGGGTGTTTAGCCCGAAAACAAGTGGAGCGGAACAGATCCGACCCGGGAATGTTCATACTTACCTATACAGGGGAGCATAACCACCCTGCACCAACCCACCGGAATTCCCTCGCTGGTAGCACCCGTCAGAAAACCACTATACAACAAACCGTCACCGCCAGTGACTCTAACAAATCCTCCCCAGTAGCCAAACCCGCTTGCTCATCACCTGCGACTTCCATGGATGACGAGCTTCTACCCCGAAGTACAAACACAGAAAGCAGAGAAGAAAAGGATATAATAGAAGATGACGAAGACGACGAATTCGGTGGATTTTCAGATATGGCTGTGAGTGATGATTTCTTCGTCGGTTTGGAAGAAATCGCCGATCCGGCCACCGGAGACCACTTGTCCGATCACTTTTCTTTTAATTTTGGCCTCCCATGGTTAGAGAATAATGCTGCTACTGCGGCCAGTAGCATCTGAGATAACACGGAAACCATCGCTGACGTGGATACCATGCTTTTTATATTTTTTAGAAAATATTTGTTGTTATTATTATTATTAAAATTTTCCATTTTCGTATCTTATCTTTTCTTGTATACACTTGTATCATCTTGGTAGTAGAATCTTTTAAGGCATCATTGCCTTTTTGCCTGTGAGCTGAGGTGAGAGTTGGTAGTTTAAAATGAAATTCGGCTTCTTGACATTAGCAAACTTAGCTTCTAACTAAAACATATTGTTGGTTAATGGATTTGAACTGTTAATGCAAAAGGGGTAGACTTACACATATAGTATAGATATAGGACTTGTAGTTGGAGACATCAACTGATACAAAACATACTACATAGTTTGTCTTGCATGGACCCTGATATGTTGCCTTTGAAAGCAGCAATCATGTGTGGTATATGCTATATGATGTACGGCCGAAGTTGCAGGCCTGGGCAGAAAAGGTCTGGCTCCTCTTTGGTTTCTCAGGGAGAACCAGATCTTGTTAAATGAAAGCTTATCTACTTTTTTCTAAAAACGAAAATTGGTTGTCATGCAAAGCTGATTTGGCAGGGTCAAATAAATGGGGCGATATTTGTCACAGTAAGCTTTGTCGTTTATCAAATTTATAATTGAAATGACAACTTGAAAACTACTAATAAATTAGTGTTACAGCAATTCCTTGGTAGAAGTTCAAACATGCAACGCAAATTCCTGACCCAGGGAAGCCAGAAAACCTGGCAATGTTAAACTTAAACTTCAGAATTTTGATTCTGCTACAAATCCTCTGATAATCAATACCTTATAACTTGGAATTAAGTTAATGCCATTTTAACCACCTCCGTTCGTCCTTCAAACTTAAGGGGGTGAACCTACCATAGGTAGCAAGAAATTGCAGTGTTGATGAGGACATGAATACAACTTTGCGGACTGCAATTCTAAACGGTAGTTCTGTTCCAATAACTGCAACAACCATGAAGTATCTAAACGAAAAAGATTTAATTCAAATGACCAAGGCAACTCGTGTGTTCCAAACAATCACATTTTCCCATTCTCTAAGCAGCAGAGTCTGAAACTCGGTGTCCTTGCACGAAGTTCTTTAACTTTTCTGTTTCACCAACAGCAGAAAGCCATTCCGTCAAAATCTCCATGGTGATGTAATCTGGATTGCAAGCCTGCTCTAACATTCTATCCATTAATTGAAAGGCTTGCTTCAGCCATTTCTTCTCCTCAAGGCCTTTAAAAACAGTATTATATGTTACTGTATTCGGTTTCACACCATTCACTATCATATCATCCATTAATGAAAGTGCGAGTTCTACATTATTATTCTTGCACAAGGAGTCTATCATGATATTGTATATTACAGTATTGGGTGCTACGTTCGAACCAAATTTCATGTTCTCGAAAATCTTCATTGCTTCATCAACCTTGCCGTTTAAGCAATATGCATTTATTATAGCTCCATATGTGACAACAGTAGGTGCCAGACCATCCTTTATCATCCTTTTCATCATTCTACGAGCAAGTTCAAAATCCCCAATTTTACCGAAATAAGAAATCAAAGTGTTGTGTGTGACACTATCTGGCTTCACTCCAGCTCCCTCCATATCTTTTAGTATTTCATAAGCTTTATCCAACTTGTTCTTGCTGCACATGCCGCTAATCAAAACATTGTAACACAAAATGTCAGGACGGAACCCAGCCTCTTTCAACTTTAAGTAGACAGAAGCAGCATCGTCCATCCTTCCAGCTTGGCTCAATCCACTGATCAAGTTATAATAAACCATTGCATCAGGAGAGTATCCATCTCTTGATATTCGATCAAAAACTTCCATTGCCTTCCCAATATTGTTCACGTTACAAAAAGCATTGATCAGGGAAGTATAAGCATAAGTATCGCCTTTCAGACCTTTACTTTGCATCTCATCAAAAAACTGAATTGCGCTATTAGTTCTCCCAAGTTTGCACATACCGTCAACTAAGGTATTAATAGTACTCGCATTTGGTACAACCCCCTCGTTCTTCATTTCATCAAACAACTCCAGGCCCCTTTCGATTTCACCAACTTTACAAAAACCATCAATTAAGCAATTGAAGGTAACTGTATTAGGATAAGACCCTTTTTGCAACTTCATCCTTCCCAGTAAAGCTAAACCTTCTTCTTGCCTCCCAACTTTACATAAACCATCAATCAATGTGTTAAAAATGACAACATCTGGCTCAACTATAACCCCATCATTCTCTTTATCTTCATTCATCTTTTGGAACACCTCAAGTGCCTCATCAACTCTCCTACACTTGCAGAGGTGATTAATGAGAATCCCAAAAGTAATGACATTTGGTTCAATATTTTTTTCCTTCATCTTTGCCATAACTTTATTCATTCTATCAGAATCTCTATCTCTCCCTAACCCCGTTAGCAATGCATTGCAAGGAGCCGCCTCCAAAGAAGCCTCAAGCTTCATCAATTCAAGCAAAAGATTACAAGCTTTATTGCTCTTCCCATTCCTACACAGAATAACGATCAACTGAGTCATCAAGATTGAATTAGGAAAAACACCATGTTCGCCTAATTTCAACACCACTTCGATAATTTTCTCTTGAGTTGGCATTCTCCCTAACCGTCCTCTCTTCATCAACCAAGAGAAAACAATATCTCCCGTAACATGATTCGGAGGACAATCAAACTCTGGTAGAAGCATTTCGTCGAGCACCTTAAACGCATTTTCAACGCGTCCAGCTCTTAATAACAAATCAATCAAAACATTTCGAACATGCGTGTTTTTGAGAGAATTCTCAAGTTCAGCAAACAAAATAAGCGACTCCTCGACCAATCCATTCCTTCCAAAGCAACGAAGCAGGAGCGTGATAGAATTGATGGCAAGTGGAATATTCCATTCTTTCGACGTCTTATAAAGGTCATAGAGATTCTTGCGAGAATTAGGTTCACGGCTAGCGAGCTCCAAGACGGCCTCGAACGTGGAGGAGAGGGTTTTGGTATCTGGTGAAGAAGAGTTGTTTTGAAGATATTGGAGAAATTTAAAGGCTTGAGAGGAGGAGGGCAAGCGGCAGGCTATTTGGAACACAAGACGAGGAGAAGGAGCGGGATCGGAAAAGAGAAGCTGATTGAGTTGGGCTGTATTCCAGTCATTATCTGGGATTTGAAGCAGTTGCACTGCTTCATTTACTATTGAGTCATCTTTTTGTTGCTGTTGTGGGAATAGGGATAGGGTTTGCTCAGAGGAGAAATGACGGAGGAGAAGAGAAGATTGGAAGATGCAGAGAAGCTTTTGGTGCTTGGGTGCTGAGACTGTTAGGCTCATTTTAAGGGTGGCGACCATGGGGATTGAACGATTTTCCTCATTCAGTTTCAAGCTCTTTCCAGATGGGATAGGCGTTTTAGATTTGGACGGCAAAAAAAAAAAAAAAAAAAAAAAAAAAAAGAGGAAGAAGAAGAAATGGGCTGGGGTTGAAGAGTGAAGTGGGCTTTTCTGGGGTTGCCAGTTCAACAAGAAATAAAATTGAAAACACTAATACCATTCCCATAATCCATCTGAGAAAATTTTGATTTTTCGCTTTCTAATACACTCGATAAGAAGTCCAACTTTAGGACTAGGACTGAGATAAGCAATTGACACAGCTTTGATATATACTGAAAAAATGGGCAATTATTCGAAATTTCGAAAAACTGTAGAAACATCATTTTTGGCGAGTCCATTATTAGGGCCTTATTTTTGTGCCTAGAAAAGGCCGATTTGCGGAATTGGGCCGTATTTACTCATTTGCCGGATTACCACCAGCCTCCAGCAAATGATTCAGTTGTTTGTTTCTATCTTTCTCAGCTGCGGCTGCGGCTGCGGCTGCGGCTTCATTCAGACTTAAATGTTGAAGTTCATTCAAGAAACCATTTATATCAACTTCATTGATTTTACATGGGCTATGGGCGGGACCTGTAAAGGACCCGTTTGTTACTTCTTCTTTGTATTCAAGTGGATCTTTGTTTATGACATCTCCCACTTGTGCATACTGCTTACAGAACTGTGGAGTAACCTACAGAAGGTTAAGTAATCCTTTTTTTAGTAAACTAAAAACACAAGAGATAGGAAAGAATGAACAAACAAGAGTGGTCACTTTGGCATTAACCTTGGCATGATGTGGGTGCTGCAACATTCCTAAAGGTCATGGTAAACCAACACCTGCATAGTCAATAAGATACAAAATAAGAAAACCAAGCTTCCTGAGTTTAGTATGACCATACAAGCAGAAAATCACTTCATAGATTATGCACAACTCTCAGTTTTTTTATCCCTGACTACAACCAAAGTGATTCTTATTCAGAATCCTCACTTGGATTAATCATAGAGGAGAAGCCGAGAAGGGTATCATCAAACTCTTCTATTAACCCAAAAAATAACTAAAACACAATCTGGTCTTGATCATGAATCACAACCTCTCTTCTTTCTCGCTGTATATCATTTGAAGACGATAGAATTTGATATATTTTAAATGCATGAGTTCAACATCAGATCTTCAAGCATGCATTTATATAGCAACTAATAGAGACAATCAAATTCCGACAATATCATTTCTAAATTGGAAAACTATAACACAAGCTGCACCTAACTGTTGACATGATTATAATCAAATCCAATAAGCCTGCCATCTAACTGGCAAAGAAATAAATCCACTAACGAAAGAAAAGAAAAGTGTCTATTTAAACCTGGTCACTGCAAAAAGGCCTTGCTCCAACGCCAATGGTGGGAATACGAAGAGCAGATGTTGCTGCAGCAGCCACAGGCCCAGGTACGCATTCCAAAACAACAGAAAAATACCCTGCTTCCTGCAAAGACAATGAAGTCTCCACAACCTGCACAAGGCAAAACCGATTAGGATACATAAAAAGCCAATTACAAAATACATAATTACACACAATACATAAAGCTTGACCGCTGGAAATATTCTTTCCTTGAGGCCTGAATACCCCAAGAACACTGATTGACTGGGGACTGAGTCCTAAATGGCCCATGATGCAATTCCAGCTTCCACTATCGCTTTGGCCGCTGTAATTCTGGAAGGTGAACCCCCTTCCAATCTAATCTCATCCATTCCTCCTTCCTTCAAAATCCTTACAGCTGTATCCGCCGCCTGCTCATAACCCACACTGCAACATCAACAACCACTCCACATTTAAAACACAGTTCAAAATCGATGCCACCGTGAACGACCATAGCGGCTGAATCTCCAACTGAGCAAATATCGATGCCAGCTGTGTAGAGGTGCACCGCCGAGGGATAATCGTAAGCTGTGGCTACAGTTATGGGCTCACCTTTCTTGTGCTTTTGCTTCAAATGAGTTAGAGTCACCATCCGGTTGGGGTTTTGGGAATTTGGTCCGCCTTAGACTGCGTTTTCCGCGACGTTGCTCATGGAGCGGAGGCGGTGGAGGAGATAAGGGGCCTTGACAATGGAAGACAACCCGTACAGTCTGGCAAACAATGCCATTTCTGGCTTGGAGGTGAATTCCAGAGTGTGCGGCTTGGAGAATTAGAGAGGAAGAGATTTAACAGTCAGTGCGCTTTGGCTGCGCCACCTGCACCACGTTGCATGACGATGGACGAGTTTGTTTGTAACTGTAGGATTGCAATCCGCGCTTACACCAGGGGGAGAGCAAAATTTAGTTGACACCGACAACCGAACCGGGGCACTTTCCCAAATCAGTGCGTTTTAGATTTGCCAAAACGCAGCGTGTTAAGCCGTTTGGCGAAAAAAGCGTATTACTAATGATGATGTCAATGACACACAAAACAAAATTAACAAGTAGTTATTTTTTTTTTTTTTTCACCCTCCAATTAAAAGACAGAAATTCTGCAAAAAATTTACGTATTTTCTTTTTGGACGAACATTGAAACTATGGGCCTTTTAACTCAAAACTAGATTCCGGGCTTAATGATTGACGGACTGGGAAAAAAAATTCTAGCAGT
Source organism: Jatropha podagrica (assembly GCA_947857235.1). Taxonomy (NCBI): domain Eukaryota; kingdom Viridiplantae; phylum Streptophyta; class Magnoliopsida; order Malpighiales; family Euphorbiaceae; genus Jatropha; species Jatropha podagrica. The sequence continues at coordinate 57,755 of CANUEP010268881.1, forward strand.
TTGGATAACCCTGCTACTTAGATAAGCTGGTCCCGTTTTCTCTGTGCTTGAGACCAAAGGAATATGTAAAACGGGGTTTAAGGATGCGGCGTTCTAATTAATTAATTGGCGTTGTTGGATTTCCTTAATGAAGTAGATGTGTAATTTTGATTTAAATGAAATTTAATGTTATTTTGGTTAAAATAAAACATCAAGAAAATGATAATTAGGAGAGAGATTATTTAAGTCCTTGCAGGTGAACTAATTAGGACTATCTCTAATTCCTTGGACTATGCCAGGAACTCCACGCTAGAAGGGGGAACTGGTCTGGTTGGCGGGTGTCAATTTAACTGTGATAGCGATAAAGTTATGGACCGGGGCCCTCTGTAGTGCCGACTAATAGCTTCATTAAGATATTGGAGTTTTCTTTCTGTTCTCGTCCTTGGTGGCCTCTGGCCTGGACCATGGCAAACGAGCTTGAAACTTTTAAATGCCTTCGTCAAGTTTAAAATCGGGATGGGTTACTTTTTACTTTGTACAGGAATTTAAAAGGAAAAGAAAGACTGATTATGATGATATTTCTTATATGATAAACCAATATTTTGTAAAATGTTTGTAAATATTATGCAATTTGCCCTAAATAGAAAAAGTTCCTAATTATGATCAATACTATCCCATTACAAGAATTGACTGATTCACCAAGTTAAACAGTATCGAACACATAAAATTAGAAAGAAACTTTAGTTTTAATTTTGAATTGGTAATACTAATACATGCAAAGCCTTGGTGACAACGAACGGAAAGGATATGATGAATACGTTTCCTTTAACTTAAGGGCAGTTGAACAGAAGTAGGTGAAATGTAGTTGGCTTTACCATTGGATGCAAGATTGGTATTTCAGACGCAAATGACTCACTTCTTTCTTTCCTTTCAATAACGTTCTCTCTCTCTCTCTCCAACCTCTTCTCACCTTCCACAACTTTAGTTCCTTATATCTTTTCATTTATTTAATATCCAATCTTCAACTGTCATTTCTCCCCCTCATCATTCTATTTGGAGCCCCACAAATGGAAGGCCAAGAAGCCCCATCACCACCTTCGCCGTCTTATCTCTTCACGCCCGCCCCATCTTTACTCCCATCGTCAGCGCTGAACCCTGCAGCAGCTCCATTCCTGGAGGGTCAACTTCTTCCAGCTCCAGATATTGACTGGGTTAGCCTTCTGTCTGCTGGCCAATCTGAGAATGGCCTAATGAATATGGAAGGCGGTTCTGTAATTAATATAGGGGAGGAAGGAAAAGGAAATATCGGTAACAATAATAATAACAATAATAATAATGATAATAAGGAGAAAAGAAAGATTTGTAGCCGAGTGAAGAAACATACAAGGCCAAGGTTTGCTTTCCAAACGAGAAGTGCTGATGATATTCTTGATGATGGCTACCGCTGGAGAAAATATGGACAAAAAGCTGTCAAGAACAGCACTCATCCCAGGTCCTAATTAAACATTAATTATCTTCGTTTTGCATGGCATTTTTTTTTTTGTTTTATAATATGATGATGATGATGATGATGATGATTTACATTTTATGTGAGCTAAACTTATGTTTATGTTTCTTCTAATAGTGAACATAGTTCTTGATTAAAGATTAACGATATACAATTGTTTTTGCAGTCATTAATGTTAATTATTAGCATAAAATATATTCTGAGACAGAATTGCCACTTTGTAATTAATTTTTTAAAAAAATAAAAATGAAAAAACAGGAGCTACTATCGGTGCACCCACCACACATGCAACGTGAAGAAGCAAGTGCAAAGGCTGTCGAAGGACACGAGCATAGTAGTCACGACATACGAGGGAATCCATAACCATCCCTGTGAGAAGCTCATGGAAACCCTAACTCCTATTCTCAAGCAGATGCAGTTCCTCGCCAGGTTCTAAAACAATCGAGACCAAAAAGAAGCTTAATTTTATCATTTTCTTTGCATCTTCTAATCATGTATACTCACTGTACTTAAATTGCTAATACATATATTCAATGTCGTGTAACTAATGGCTGTTAATACCATAAAACCAATAAGCTTTTCCATTTTACTTCGTGGAACACTTGCAATCATCATCATTAAATTTAATTATATATATATATATATCCAGTGCCGTATTTTACTGTTACTTTGTTCATAAAGTACAAAAAACCTTAAGTCCGGATGTAATTAGCTCCATCGTTAAAATCCCACTGTCTCCATGAAATTAGCAGACAATTTCCACTGAACATTTCCAATGTCAAGTAGAGCCAGCATCCAGTGTTTGCTTTAACCTATCCCTTGAGTTTCATTCTAACTTAATTTAATATGAAGAGAAGTATTTGAAACAGTTATTTTAATATGAACAAAAGTATTCAAAACAGTTATATATTTTACATACAAAGAGAAGCCCCCAACCCAAATGGCAGTTTATATCATCCTCTATCCTGAGACCATTGGGGTTGAATGTTTAAGTTCCCAGGATGATAAAATACAATTGCATTTTTTGTCACAGCCCCTTTAGCCTCCAAATTTTTTCAGGTGCCTCTGGTTTATTCATCCTTTCGATTTAATTAGCCCTCCACAAAATTTTTAATTTTCACCGCTCCAATCATGACTACTGATAATATGCTGCCCCCAAGTTTAATTTGTGGCTCCACCACTTATTGGGTAGTTGGACTCCTGAATGCGCTTAAGTGCATCAGCATAAGCCTTCCCTATGAGGCTTCCCCTCATTCTCCCCGTGGGACGCCAGTTTTCAGTTGATGCTGACGGTCCAGATGTTTCAGCCATAGAGACTGGTTGTGCTGTCCCAACCGCACTCCTCTCTGCAAAAGTTGGTCGACAATGCTGAGCAACTGTGGCATGATTCAATACGGAGCTTGTTCCAGATGCTTGGAGTTGAACAGCTACAAAAGGCTGTGTTCTTGTCCTCTGGGACAGTGGTGGTGAAGCTGTCGCAAGCATAGGTTGACTGTTATTTGTAGTACCTGTCACTTGATTCGCATTGCCTCTTGCCGAATATGCGCTGCTTGGGCGCTAAAAAATGGATGTACAATGTTTTGAGATGGGGTCGCAGCTTGAGTAGTCCTCATCATACCAGAAAAATTGGAGCATCCCTGAGCTTGGAATCTGGTTTGAGACGGGAATGCAACTTGAGCAGTCTCCACGTTAGGACATGGGGTCACAGCTCGAGTATTCCTCAGCATACCAGAAAAATTGGAGCATTGCCGAGCTTGGAACAAGGTTTGAGATGGGAATGCAACTTGAGCAGTCCTCATGTTAGGACAGTTGAAATACTGGAAGGATTGACACTGTAAGGGGGATCTGTATAGGCTGATGGAAGCACCCGCACCATGCATTGGACCATTGAGAACCTGCAAGAATAATACTATGTCAGAAATGTCCAGTTCTTCAATAACAATATAAATGATATAACGCGAAAATACTAAAAAAGATGCCATGTAAGCTCCTTTTATGTTTCCTATTCAAACCATACAGTAGTTGGGCAAAAACTAAAATCACAGAATGGCTACAAAACACATGAAAATATCTGAAAAAATATAATTTATCTCGACAAGGTAAACAGCAATAATACAACAGGTGCAGACCATAAATTGACCATAGGATTATGTATATAAATGTGAATTCCATCAAGAAAGACTAGATATCAGTTGCTTACCTGGGGCATCTTCAGGGAAGAAGCAAAAGACGACCTTCCAGGAACCATTTGCTGAGACTATGACATCAACAGCACTCTCTCCTACCTCCCTTAAGATCGGAAATTGTAACAGTGGATTCATGTAACTATAAAATTGATAATATAAGAATTATTTTTTAAAATCACTTATGTTGGCTATGTTCTTACCGATGCGTATTTCTATGTAGCAGATTGACTGGTTACAAATGGGACAACACCATAAAGGCCTCCTTGAATTTAGTATCATGAAACTCTCGAAATCAAAACACTAGCTCATGTGAAAAAAAAAAAAAAAAAGTCAGAATTTTAGATAAATAATTCTTCAAGGATTATCAAGCAACTGAAGCAAAAACAAGTGTTTGTTCTTCAAGCTATTTAGCATTAATTCTCTTACAGGAACTCTAGAAATTCTTTAGCACTTGTATTGGCACCATGGCTCTCCCATCTAAGCAAAACCATAACTACATACAAGATATTTCATGAGCACGCATGCATTACATAAAATTAACTTTCAAGTCATATTATTTTAATTGTTGGATGAGCTACAATTCTATTGTGTCACCTAGGAGCCTAATAAAAGTGTCAATAAGGCAAGATGAAGCTTACTAGTCGACCCCATGCAATACAATTGTGTGTATAATTAGAAAAGCAAAAGCAAAGTATTTTGCCATCTACAAAAATCGAAGGACCTAATGAGACCTAACTGAGGAACTACCATTTGCAAAACAATGTCCTGTGTAAGACAAGCAAACACATGCAATTTGATCATCTCATAGTTAATCCATTCAGAATACAAGTTCAAAGATGTTTTTATCCATGTCAAATAAGTTAACTATTTCCAACCAATTATTTAACTTTTAGATTATTCTTCATAAATCATGCTCTCTGCAACATAGCAGGCTGGCTTCAGATTGGCCTTATATTTCCATCTTATTAGGACATATTAATATTAATCTATCTTTCTAGTATATTTCATAAGGACAATATATATCTGTCAATATAATACAGTGAACCAGCAAGAATCAAACTCTAACCTGATGATGTTTGCAGCACTGTCCTTTGATGGGAATTCTGATACGTTTGTTACTGTTAAATAAGGGAAGTACAAGCAATACTGATCATCAGAGAATCAACATATAAACCAACTCAAAGACTAATACAAATTTCACCAAGTTTTAAAGAATAAAATGAATTAGAAAAAACTTAGTAGCACTTGGACAGGCGGGGACCTGCTACACTGATCTACTAAAAAATTTAGAACCCTTTTATATATGAATGTGAAAAATTAACATCTTGAAAGTAATGATACCAGAAGCAAAGAGAAGAAAGGAAGGTATTCATCCAATTAAATTGAGTAGATCATATATCAGAGTGACTGGTGCAAGTTTGTAACTTATAGGGCAGTTTAAAGAAATCTGTGTTGGTTTATCCATGATGTCAGAACCTAATGTTTTCAACACAAAAAACACATGTTAATCTTATGTCATATCGTTGAAGAAAAATTTGAACAATTGATGCTAGGCAATGCAGAAAAGATAAGAAACTGGATGGTTGTGCTTTAGATGATTTCTCTTACTGGAATCGGATGGTTCAACTGGCTGAACATATTCTTGTAACACTGGAGGGTCAAAGGATGACATTTCATTCATGTAGGCTATAACAATGATACAATCACCTGCATAATTTTTAACTCACTCTATCAACATTCAGTAGAATTCCAGGCAAAATGCAGGCATGCTTAGAAATGTAATTTGCAATTCATACCGTCAAACTGCCCAACAGCTTGTAAAACATTCATTCCACAGTTAAGCATTGCATTAAGATTCGTTGGCAGCTGTGGTCCAGTATCCTTATCCAGAATACACAAGAACATAAATAAAGCAAAAAATAATTCATTGCAGAAAATGGTATACTGAAAATTCTTTCAATCCCAGAATCTAAGAAAGTGAAACAAACCATGGAGACATTAACCCTTCCTTGTACTCCCTTTCCATTTACCAGAAGGCTACAAACGAAAAGGAAAAAGAGAACATCACATTAAGTTTATTCTATAATGTGGATCAGAGAGAAAGAAACATACTTTGCTTGAGGTGGAGTCACAAGGCAAGAGGATGTGTTTATGTTATCTATTTGAGCAACAAACAGACCCTGAATGCAAATAAAGAAGACACGCAAAAGAGGATACCATTATCAGCCAGTTTATATTCTATGTACTCACATGGAAACAAAAATTCCAATGAAAATTTAATGAGATTGTTTCGATGACATGAGAAGTGAAACATTCATCTCAAACCCCGAGCACAGGTGGACATTGGAACATTGAAATATGAAGTCATACTCAAAATTAACAGAAAAAGTGGACAAATTCCTATAAAATATAGACCAACATTGCATGTGATGAAATGAACGTTCTTCTACAACATACTTACAATCTCCTCTTATGGAGAAGCCACTGTCTTATTCCAAACTTGAAAATCTGCCACTACTGCTCTATATCCATGCTGCCAAAATGTGTTAATGATGGTAAGAAATTTAGTTAAAGGGAAAAAGAAAATAAAAGACTACAGAGACCTGCTTGTGTTTGAGTAGTGACATTTAAAAATTACCTTGACCTTAAGAGATACAAGCACACAGCCCATCTTTGAATCTGCAGCCATAGGCAAATGCACAGAGAAGAGACCAATAAGCTTCCATGAATGGAACCAAGTATAAAAGCATTTTTCAAACTTATATTCCTAATCAGTGAATATAAAAGCATCTTACAATGAAACATAGGTATATAACTAAGTACTTAAATATAATAAGTGAATTTGAGTAGCCAGTTTAACTTCATTAGATAATCAAAAGATTCTGCCGCACAATTTTGCCAAATTAACTATTGCTTCACTTGAGAATCTGAGCATACGAGTTTAACAAAGATTATCAAAGAGAAAGGAAAATAGAATAGAGTCAGTTTTGCATCCTAAGGAAACAATGTGAAGATGATGGCTGCTCACAGAAAACAGTGATCACTGAAATTGAAAACTTTAGTCTCCCATGGAGCTGAAGATCCTGGAAACTCTACAAAAAAAGACCAATGAGAATTTTGCACCTATTCATGATTTTTGAAATAATGATTGCACAAGTGGGTCCAACATTTATATCTTCAGTATTGCTGAAACTTTTCCTAACCTAAGTACAAAAGAAATCACAACAAAAAGGAACAAATATGAGCCGGATAAAGAAATATCCCTGCCAAAGTGGAAATTTTAAGAAATCACAAACCTCTTTAGCCAATGCAAGAAGGTGAACCGTATCTGTATCTAGAAACCATCCCATCCTGCAAGCATTCTAATGGAGGCATCAAGGTTAAAACATTTGCAGGATTTAGAAGAATTAGAAAGGCACAATGCATAATTTTTTTTGTAGCGCAAAATTTAGTATAACTTAAAATAAGTAACCATAAACTCTAGACAAACAATGTGAAAGGAAAGAAACTGAAGAAATTAATTGCAAAAGTACAACAAGAATGATTGGCCATATGTAATAAACTTCAAAGTAAAACACTCTTCCTAAACCCCTTTTATAGAATATTCTATTTCAAAGGTCAAGCTGGCCTGCCAGAATGACATCAATGCTTTAAAAAAAAACGTACTGTTAATAAAACTATTGAGCCATTTAAAATATGCAAAAAAAGTAACTAAGATAGGATTTTAAGTTTAGTACTGAATAACAATGAAGACCCTCTGGTGCTTAGCCCAAGAACTAATTTGTCCACCCTCCTCTCTACCAGCCATTAAACACAGACCTTGACAGTAAACTCAAGCAAATAACAACCAAAGCACCAGTTCAATGCAAAATAATCATTCTTCTAGCAGCCTACAAAAAGTACTATGAGTCAAATACTTATCAGGTAAGTAGCACTAACCCTATTTCGCACCCTCTATTCCAATACATATATTCACAGAAAAGCAGTGCCCCATCCTTTTAATACAAAATTACGGCCAAAATGATAAAACAGTTCTAAAAATGAACATCGAATAAATGTTCTTGAAAAATCTTTATTTATTGAAAAATCCATCCTTCAAATAGAACATTAAACACAACAGTGCAGTTCCACTTCCTATCTTGAAATAGTCAAGTGTTGCTTCACTGGATCCATCACGACAATCATACGAGAGACACTACTCGTGTAGATAAAAGAAAAGCATAAGGTCTTTCTGAAATCTTCATTTTGAGAGAAGAATAAGCCTTGAGACATTTGCTGGCCATCTATAACCTGAATGTGGACTTTTTGTGCTTTAAACAAATTTCAAGTAGTTCTGTCCTGAAAGGAACTATAATATAGTTGATAATTCTCTATACACTACATGAAATTTTTAAGTCTCTGCAGCAAATTATTCCAGACTTGAGTTGTTAGCTATTTGCACCAAAAAAAAAAAAAAGAAGTCAAAAGACAGTCGAAAGACTTTGCCTTCAACAATAAATGAAAATTGTTACTTGCCAAATGAGAAATCAGAAAAACTTAATACCTTGACAGAAATCATAATCACCATGACAGCTGCTTGCGTGGAAATTTCAACACTATGCTTACATACCAAAATAGCATATAACCAAATTTAATTTCAGAATACAAGGAAACAAAAGGAGCTCCGCATGTATTTTTCAAAATCAGTAGTTTAGATCAGGCAAATATAATTGTCGGAGTTCTTTTGCCAAAAGAAGCATAATGAAACCAATTCATAGGTGAAACCAACAACAGTAATAACGGACTGTAACGTTAAGCTAACATAGTAACATACATACTACAGTATATCGTAACAAGTTACCTGTCTAAACAATGATGGCAGGTTTTTAGCTCTTGATGGCACCTCATTGCATGCAATTTGCATAATCAATGACTCTGTAGTTGTAGGTCAAGCACATTAAAGATAAGCAAAAGATAGAGGAAGTTAGAATATTTGAAATACAAAATGAATCGATCAGAGAGAAATGATCTAGAATAACACGACAAAACGTGCCAAGAACATATATGAAAAAGAAAAAAAAAAAAAAAGAAGAGTACAAGAATTTATTTGAGACTCCCCTGTTACATTAATATATTTAAATTTACCAGTCCATCCATAATCATCAAAAGCCAAACGTGCAACAATAAGTAAACAATTATAACATATCACTAATTCAGTAAGTGAGTAGCGTCACACTGAAGTTGACTAGTTGACTACCATTTGTTTACTAGGTCAGTTGCACAGAAAGTTAATCAGTTCCCATAAAAACAAGCAAACAGAATCATCACCAATTACATAAAAAAATGGAGAAACTTTCATTATTAACCAAAAATTAACTATTGTTACTGCTGCATTAGACATTATATCTTTCTTCTGTTTCGATAATTGTTGATTATATATATTAAAAAAAAAAAAAAAGAATGTGGAGACCTGGCCAAAGAAATGCAAAGGGCAGACAATTGGGTAGGGTCGTTAAGCTGATTATTAGAACTTATGCTGACTTCCAATAAATCAGCCAACTTCCCCACCAAGAGCGATGCTCCCATGGCGTGGCTCTCTGTTGTACCCCTCTCTGCTCTTCCCAATCCTGACATTCCTTTCTCTCTTCCAATAAGCTAAACAGCAAGCTTCTTTTTCATGTACATTGTTATCGTAAAGGCTGCAACTTTTCCGTCTCTTTGCCTAAAGAACTGCCCGTTAACCAGAAACGCAAGTCCTTTTGGTTTTCGTTTCTTTTCAACGTTCATTATGGCACAATCGCCCTTTCTTTGCTGTTTAATTATGAGGCGCACAGAACAGGCCTATAGTAAATAGTGAAAAATTTCAGGGATAAAATGGACATGAAGTAGTTTAAACGCGATCCTGTAGTTTCGTGAATGAGAAGCTCATTAGTCATGAATCATGATCATGCCATAGAAATGCTTGGTTTGGTGGGGCCAGGTAAGTAATTTCCAATTAATTACATTTTGCCTATTTTAAGGGTCAGTTCGGAATTTAATGTCTCGACAAGCATATTTCGTAATTACGTAAGCTATAGCAGATGTAGAAACTACAAATAAAAGAATAGCGAGTTGTTTAAAACTTCCCACTTTCATCTCTCAAAATAATGGAATGCCTGTTTATTTATGTCTATACTTTTTATATAAAATAATAATAGAAATGGAAAGTCCAATAGACCGATTAACATTTTGAACTATATAAAATTTAAGACTCTGCACTCTTTATTGGTGAAATCTGATCTTTTTGTGGATGGATAAAAGACGTATATAATTTTATTATCAATAATAATGGTTTTGTATTTGGGCTTTCTTGTTGGTGCTTGGGCTTTCTGTGGGTATATCATAATCATATGTAAAGTTAGACTGGGCCTAAACCAACAAATCCAATCACTTGGTCACCCTGATATCCCTAGAACAAAGGATCAAGGGACAAGGGCTACAAAAATTACACTTGGCCATAGGAAGCTGTTGAAGTACCATAAGAATAGCAAAAGAAAGAATTGAGGATTTTTTATGGGCTTCAAATGTTCAAGAGAATACATCGTTTTACCTCACAAAACTTGCAAATCAAACATCCAACTTGAACATTTGCCCTGTCTTTAAACACATTCAAGTGTAACTGCTGCAAGCAACAATTGTATATGGAGGTTAGTAATCTTAAATTAAATTATCTATAGCATTGGTTTCTTTTTGGTTTGCCCATTTCATGTGCAGCAATAAAAAAGATATGGGAAGCCTTATTGCATTTAAAGTGTAATCCATTCTCCATGTTCATCACGTAAATTATTTTGCCTTGACATTTAAGTATTTTCCAAAAAGGGATCCATCAATTCTTAAATCTCAATCCGAAAAACAAATTTTTTTAAAAGAAAAAAGCGCAGATCATCTAACGCGGAGAAATGCGCGAGCTACACACGAAATTTCTTATGCGTCAAAATCACAGCATAACTAAGAATCAATTGAAAAAGGCATCTCCTACGCCTTTATAAGTTTCCATCAGCATCAGATTCTCCCGTATCAATTATTCATTTTCATTTTGTTTTTGCTTTTTCCTTCTGTAATTACAATGTCGCAGTTGGTGGACAAGGCCAAGAACTTTCTGGCGGAAAAGGTAGCCAACGTTAAAAAACCTGAGGCAAGCGTCACGGACGTAGATCTGGGTAGCATCCACCGCGATCGCATAGAATACAAAGCAAAAGTCTCCGTCACTAATCCCTACTCTCAACCACTGCCCATTTGTGAGGTCTCTTACGCTCTCAAAAGCGATGGCAGGTTCGATCTTTTCTCTTCGCCTCTTTTCATTTGCTTGTTGAATAAATTGTTTGAAAGATTTAGCCATGAACGATCATAAACGGAGAGATCAAACTATATATATATATATATATATATATATATACATATGTGCGTTTAACCAGTTGAATTATTTATGATATCGTAATTCTCGTTCGTCCTATTTGAAACATCGATTTGTTCAATAGATCTACCTTCTAAAAAATATATAACTTTATGAATCAAATTGGAGCTGTGATTAATTGGTGTTTGTATTGCGGATCAGAGTGATCGTATCGGGGAATATGCCAGACCCAGGATCACTGAAAGCAAGCGATACAACAATGCTGACCGTGCCATTGAACGTGCCACACAGTATATTGGTGACCTTGGTGAAGGACATCAGTAGAGACTGGGATATAGATTATGAATTGGAGTTGGGTCTCACTTTTGACCTTCCTATTGTTGGTGACATTACCATTCCTCTCTCCACCAAAGGCGAGATCAAACTCCCCACTCTCTCTGAATATTTCTTCGGTTCCTCTAAAGAAGAATAAACGGAAGCTTTCTTATGTATTTGTTGTTGTTTCCAAAAACTAGTTAAAGGAGTTTTATTAAGAAGCATGTCGAGCCTGAAAACATCATCTAGGAACGGAGGAGACGGTTTCCACTCAGTCTCATCAGGCATAGATGATTCACCGAGTTCCTAATACAATGGACGTCACAATCTGAAATTTCATACTGTATTCAACTTGCTTATGAATATTTCGTCTTAAAAAGGTTGTTTGCTTGTTTCCGTACAGAAGAAAAGAAAACTATGAACATCAATTGCTTTTTATCGCCTATCAAGGCCCGTAATACTAACTAATCACCTAATAACTGGCTTAACTAGCCAGTTAAAACTCATAATATGATTCGATAATCATCTCACATAATCACTGTTTGTGACTTTTATAAACGACTTTTAATTTTGACTTCTATCAAAAACAAAATTTATGGAGTTCAGTAAATTCAATTGGTAAAAAGTTAAAAAATATTGTCTACTCAAATAATTTTGTATATTGCATTGGGGATGTACTCAGATGGTAGAGCGTTCGTTTGGATCCGCATCATTTTTGCTAAACTACCTGAAATTTGCATCGAGACAACCACTTAGCAGTTAGCAGCAATAGATGAGTGAATTTATAACCTCCAACCTTTCGTAATTGAAATGGTAGTCCACATATCATACTAAAGATTATACGTTTATGAAATGGACTTTTAACTTATTAATGCAGAGTTGCCGGACAAAGGAATTCATTCATTTATTAATTTGGAGGAAGAAGTTGGTTAGTTGTTGATGGACAATCATGCAATTACTCAAAAAATGAGGGTTTTCCCCCAATTTTCCATTCTTCAACTAAAGTTGCAGTTTACCTATTTCTTGTCATAATCAAGCGTTATTAGCAACTTTAATTGTTCCTTTGCTTGAGTTGGAGATTCGTTATGACTTATGGATACTTGAAGAATTAAAAATCAATCTCGAGTCATATTATATTATTCTGAGTGGGTGGAAAATGGAAACCCTTTAGTTTTAGATGTGACAAAAATCAAATTTAAAATCAAAATTTGTGATTACCACATAATTAAGTAGGTCTTATAAAATGAGCCACAGAAAGTCAACGTTCGACTGTTCAACCTTTGATTAGGACAAAACACACAGTATATTTATATATATAAAAATTTACATCTAGATCAAAATGTTGACAAGTGACAACAAAATTTAATTTCATAAGTGCCACCTATCTACATATTATAAATAAAACCACAACTCAAGCGCTTCCAATTTCAAATAGCGTTACTTCGTCCCACTTTATTTTCCTTTCTCCGGTCATTTTACCCCTCCAAACAACAATTCTGTAGCTATGGTGGAGGGCGAGCAGGTAAGGCCACTAGCTCCGGCGAGGGACCGCACAAGCAGCGACGATGAAGAAGCGGCCCACCAATTAAAAAAAATTCGCCGGAGAAGGTGCATCAAAAGTTGTGGCTGCATCGCTGCTGTATCCCTCATTCTTGCAATAGTGATTGTGATTTTAATTTTCACTGTTTTTCGCATCAAAAATCCAAACATCAGATTAAATGGCATAACCATTACACAGCTCGAGCTAATCAACAACACAAATATTCCAAAGCCAGGTGTAAACATATCTTTAATTGCAGATGTATCAGTGAAAAATCCTAACATAGCATCGTTCAAGTACAACAACACCTCCACAGCACTTTTTTACTATGGTGAGCTAGTTGGAGAAGCGCGTGGCCCGCCAGGCCGGGCAAAGGCCCGAAGGACCATGCGGATGAATGTCACTGTCGAAATCATCACCGACAAGCTGATCTCGAATCCAAATCTGAATTCTGAAGCGGGCTCCGGGCTACTTACTATGAGCAGCTACTCAAAAATTCCAGGTAGGGTTAAACTGTTAAAAATTATCAAGAAGCATGCTACTGTGAAGATGAATTGCACTATTACAGTTAATATTTCGAGCCAGGCAATTCAAACACAGAAATGCAAGAGGAAGGTTGACCTCTAGTCTAGAGACCATGAGTTATTAATTCGAGTTTTATATTATGGTAGTATAATTAGGGGATTGGGAGATATAGGTATATTTATTTTCATTTCTATGTAAAATATGAGCATTTTTTTTTTTAATCCATGTACTGAATTTTTACTTGACTCCGTAGCTCCGGCAATAATTGATTTTATCTCTTATGTTTGGTGTTATACTAAGTAATTGGAACATTGATTGGTGTTTTAGTTTGCAGAAAGAACGAAATTCGTCAGGATGAGTATTTGTTAAATAAAATTATTTTGAATAAAATTGTGAAGAGTGAGAAATGAAATTAGAATTCTCTCAATCACGATATAATATTTTTCAATTCATTGGGTCTCATGATGAGTTTTTTTTTTTTTTTTTTTTTTTTGATAAATTCCTGAATTTGTGATATACTTATATTGCAAGAGACATGTACCTGTTTGCACATATTGGCAATGGAGAAGTGGCTAAACTGGCGTTTGTTGGCACTGTAAAAACTAAAAACAGAGATCGACCAAGTTTCGCAATTTACGAAGTCAATAAATTTTGCGACCAGAAATCTCATGTGATCTTTTGACTAACAATAGTTAAAGTATGAAATAATGACTCAATAGGCTGCAGGGGCGAAGACTAAATGGTTAGGAATTTTTGCACACAAACAAGTAACAACAGAAGCATCAGACAGACCTCCGCTGCCTAGTGTCTCGTGACCCATACTGACGTAGTTTGCTGGGTCGTCGAACTTGAAGTTTTTGACGCTGTCCACATCAGAATTCAATGTAGTATGCCAAAATGGAAAAAATGTGAGCTACTTGTCATATCACTGAATCATCATTTGAGTAGTGAACCGTTTTTCCAATCACAAACAAATCAAAATATTCCAACTCTATGATGTGACAATCTCTCTGTCGAGACACGAAGCTACTGACTCATCCCATCGAAAATTAGAAATATATACGTGAGAAAAAAAGAAATCTCATCCAAACATGAGATTCTCAATTCTTTTTAAAATAAATGAGTTTGAAAAAATTTCATGAAATATTTTTATATATTTAAATTTCTAAAACAAATGAATTTGGTTCAAAGATTTATGAAATGAATCGATTTGAATGTAATTAAATAAAAAAAGTAGAAACTTTTTAAAAAATTAAATAATTTAAAGCTCTCAATTTTTTAAACTTATGTAAAAGGTATTTAAAAAAATAAAATTAAATGAATATTTAATTCAAAACTCATTCTAAATATGAAAATTTCTTTGTATTTGGAGCAAAGGAGCCTTCCTATACATTAGTGATATATATGTTTAACAAATGCAATCAAGTCTTTCTTCTTCTGCTAATGTGAAATCTTCAATCCAATTATCTCATAGAATATTTTTAGATTTGCTGAAGTCACGATTGTATCTCAAAATTAGCATAAAAATCAACTGCCTAAATAGTACTCCATGGAATGGAACGTCTGCGGTGGGAGCAGGCTATAGCAAACAGCGGCAAAACAAAGGTGTAGGAATGCAAAAAGTATGATAACGGGCTTGTTGGCTTAATTAAAACTGGATGGAATATGAGAAAGATGGGCTTCATGAGCCTGTTAAGAGGACAAATTATATCGTGAAAAATAGGAACTTGGGCCCAAATGCTTATATGTAATTCAAATATCCACTGCTCATCTGCTGCCATTTGTGCAAAATGACAAATTGGAATGTCCGGTCAAAAGGAATGAATGATATTACAACTTCCTTTTTCTATTTCTCCTTTTCTCGGAAAAAGTAATTTATCGTTGCTTTTCAGCTGTACCGAAAAATTATGCAATTGCTTTTCCTTCAGAAAATAATAGAATTACAATACAATTAGACAACTTTTATACATTTAAATCAACAATAATTACATTTGAATTTGAATTTGAATATTGAAACAAATGTTTTAAAATGAATGTAATTGATGTTACGTAAACTATTTCATATTTGTGTTGATACTTGATAGTGGTAGGAGAATGAAAGAATGTTCCAACTTGCAAGTACAATAAAAAGAAGCACCAGACATAGTAGAGCAGAAGTTGTGCGCATTCAGCGCATAAAGAAACAAATACTCAAACTTCAATCATGACTCCATAGAAATCCCAAGGACCTTTTGACCCATTTTTATGTTCACAATGTTGGTATGTACCGGGAAAAAGAGAAACACAAAAAGACAACGCAACTTGAAACCTTGACACCAATCGTGCCATTAGTCTTCCCTGCAATTCCCAGACACGAGGCCCATTCATACCCCAAGCCCAGCACATAACTTTTCAATTTTCATCATCATCTATTAAATGCCTTGCTCTGTATCTAAACCTAGTATTAAATGCAGCAGCTGGAAATTCCACCCACCTCTCTTTCAAAAAATCTCCCCTAATCCCTTCACTTTCTCCTCCAAATGGATTCCTTCAATTCTTTAAACCCAAATGTCCACCGCTACCACCATCATCCCCGCCATTTCTCCACCCATCACCACCACCACCGCCACCGCACCCACTTCTCCCAATTACATAACCAATCTTGGCCTAGGTTATTCCATAGCCATAGCTCTTGGCTTTCTTGTTCTTCTCTCTACTGTCCTCCTCGCTTCCTACATGTGTTGTCGTGCCTCTCGCAATCGATCCTTTAATTCAAACGTTAATGATAACGGAAACGACAACGACAACTCTAATTCTGTTCCCGATGGTATACTTCTTCCTCGCATTATATTTGTCGCTGAAGATGAGGATGACCGGGAACGTGACCTAGAAACCTCTGCTGTTGGTCTTGACCAAGCGGTAATAAATTCGTATCCGAAATTTCAGTTCACTAAGGATGGGAGTTCAAATGGAAATAATACTACTTGTTCGATCTGTTTGTGCGAGTATAAAGATTTAGAGATGCTACGAATGATGCCTGAGTGCAGACATTTTTTTCACTTATGTTGTATTGATGCGTGGCTAAAGCTTAACGGGTCGTGCCCGGTTTGTCGGAATTCGCCGCTTCCGACTCCGCTTTCAACACCGTTGTCGGAGGTCGTGCCTTTGTCGCAGTATGCCGCGGACCGAAGGAGGTGATTTTAATTGTTTATGCAGTGGTGGTGACTGGTTTGCGGTCTTCTTGTTTGGTTTGTTTTTGGAACTGTAAATTTTTGTTCTTGAGTAGGCAAAGTTAAGTTTGTAGGATTTTGACTTTTATTATTGGTGAATTGTGATTTTGATATGCCAAGGCAGAGAATGGGAAAACAGAGTACTATCTCTTTTTTATGCTGTAAGAAACTTAGGATTGAATTGAGTGTTACTGTTTTATTACATTAAACTACACCATTTTTTTTATTTTTTTTTTATCTTCACTATGGACTGATTGATCTTTTCTTTTTTATCCCAACATTTCATTAGCAATTCGATTGCTGCATTTACCTGTAAATGATTAAGGTTACTATGCAGGGATCTTGCGACCAACCTTTTAGCCACAAGAGTTTGGTCTATCATTATTAACATGCCGTTCAACTCTAACCACCGACTACATAACATATAATCCCGCCACCATATTTTATTGCTTTCATTTTTTCTTACACAACACTTCTGAATGCTTTTGTTTTTCCTTTCGAGATAGTGTGCTCACGACGAAGTCGCCTACTAGGCAGTGGCACATGTCTTCTTTGCAGTCTTGTCTTATTTTATAAGTGCTACAATAAAGGAGCCAAATTTGCTAGATCGCCAATCTCTATATATACAATTCCTGCTGGATGAGTTTTATATTGCAGCTTGAATGAGGTTTTTGTTTTTGTGATTGTTTATCGTTTACTCAACTGATGAATTTTTTTATATGTTTTAGTGTATTATATTATTGCAGGAAAAGTGGATCTTTTGGCAAAACGAGATTATGACTGTGTGAGTAATATATATTTTGTTAGGTTTATACATTATACAGTGATGGAAGCGTTGACTACCTAAAATCTACTGGTTACTTACTTAGAACATAAATTATATACTCACAATAAACCTAACTAGAAATACTCCTAATAGATCATAAAATAGAACTCATCTGGCTCCAATCTCGAAAATCTTCCATTTTCAATACCTTTCAAGATGTTTGCCAATTAAAATAATATGATCTTGCAATCTCCTCTGGCTCTCCCAGTCAATACCTTTCAGATTCAAAGTTGCGGGTATTCTAACAGATTCCCTTTGTTGTATAACTGCTTGTGTACTTTGTCTTTTATGAATTCTTCTTATCGGTACCATCTATTACATGTGAATTTCGCATCTTTGAAACCACAGTATGAGTAAATGCAGTTCGCCAGATGATGTTTTTTGAGAGTTCCTTCATCCTCCTGTATTCCTTTTGCTAACTGTGAATAATTTCCTATTTTTATAAATGGTGAAACCTCATGTTTCTGTGAAGTTAAGAAGGTGGGGCGGAGCACTTCACAGACCAATCTTTATGCTTGGCGTCTTAGCTGTATTGATTTGTATTTTTACTGTGTCCAAATTCTTTTCTATCAGATCTCTTTTAATTTCTGATACCTTTTGCAATCATGTCAATATGAAATGTCAAAGCAATTATAGAAGCAATGAAGTAGCCGCTGTTGAATTTGTTGTTCAAAAAATAGAAGAAGAGATTAATGAGGTAAAAGATTTGCGAACAGATGCATCATCAGCGACATTTTTATCCAGGTATGTTACTTTTCTTACGGATATTTTGGGGCTTATTGAGTCATTACCAGCATCTTTGCCTACAGACGAAGGAGTGCATCAGCAAAACACTGAAATCAGAAAGCTCCATCCTATGTTAAGGCCAAAACAACAATCAGATGAACCTGCTGATTTCTTCTTAATAGAAGAGATTCGCAAGTATGTAAGGATCAAACCCAACCGATTAGGCAAACAAAACTTCATGGGAGCTAATGGGACATTTACAAGTATTGGCCATGCTTGTTTTGCCATGAAGAAAGAGCTTGAAGAATATATGGACTACGATGTTGGTGAAATCTGCAACGATGACTGGAAACTAGCTCAAAAACTGATGATTCATGGGTGTGATCCATTACCAAGGAGGAGGTGTTTCTCAAGAGCACCTCAACTATACAGCAAGCCATTCCCTATAAACGAGTCAATGTGGAAGCTTCCTGATAATCGAAATGTCCGGTGGAGCCACTACAGATGCAAAAATTTCACTTGCCTGGCTGGGAACACCACTGGCAAGGGATTCTTTAAATGTGCAGATTGCTTCAATCTCACAGCTCATGAAATGCCTAGGTGGATCAAACATGTAAATCTTGATCCTGGCATGAATTTTACTGCAGATTTTCTGATACCTGAAGTGCTGAACATTAAGCCTGGAGAAATAAGAATTGGATTGGATTTCAGTGTAGGAACAGGAACTTTTGCAGCTCGAATGAGAGAGTTCAATGTCACAATAGTTTCTGCAACCATCAATCTTGGAGCACCTTTTAATGAAATGATTGCTCTTCGCGGACTTTTACCTCTTTACTTGACTATAAATCAACGGCTTCCATTCTTTGATAATACACTGGATATGATACACACAACAAGATTTCTTGATGGTTGGATTGATTTCGTGCTACTGGACTTCATATTGTACGACTGGGATAGAGTTTTGAGGCCAGGCGGTCTGCTATGGATTGATAGCTTTTTTTGTCTGAAAGAGGATTTGAATGATTATATAGAAGCTTTTAAGATGCTAAGGTACAGAAAGCATAAATGGATTGTTGTTCCTAAGCTGGACAAAGATGATGATCGTGAAGTGTTCTTTTCTGCTGTCCTCGAAAAGCCTCCTAGACCATTTCGCTAAATCATAACGGTTTAACCGCTCCAGTCATTGATATTTGTATAGTGTAACTGTAAGCAATGCATGGAACAGACTGTAGTTGGATAATATCAAGATCAAGAAAGGTTATATGAATTATTTGTATTCTGAATCCAGTAATAATGTACTTCTTGAAGTAGACCGACATGGGTTATCTATGTTCCTTCCAAAGTGATTTTAGCTTTTCCTTTTTGATTATGACTGCAACTCTGCAAGTAAGAAACATCTATTCTAAAGATTATTCTTGAACTTGCATATTCATGCTTTAGATTCTTTACTCTTCAGTGGGCCAGCCCTAATAAAAATTTGACCCTGACTTGGTAACCGCTGGGAATTTGACGGAATGGAAATTTTCAAAACTTGAAAAGAATGTGTATGGTGTTGAAGCAATGGTGCCCTCTTGAATCTTGATGGGCCCGATCAAGAAAGCCATTGCTAATGGCAATTATCCTCTCCCACTGCCAAGATTGGGAATTTCTTGGCTAGTTCATGTGCATTGTTTGGGTATTTCCTTTTCGCTCTTCTTAGCGCTTGGCACGGCTAGTAGATGATTAGTTCATATGCCTTGTTTGGACTTCAAAATTAGGCCTAGTTGCATATTTTTTTGTTGTAGCTGGTTTAGTTCGAAATGGTCAATTAGGAAATAGTTCCGGAAGCCACATCTCAGCCCATGTTAGATGTCAAAGAAGCAATTTTAGAGCCACTTGGTTCCAATTACATTTTTGATAGCCTGTAACAGCATTCATCGTCTAATTCCACCCTTACATACTATATAAAAAGCATATATTACAATTTAAACTAAATAATATTAAGGAGAAAATAAAACCTATAATTCTTTTATCATGGGTACCTTAACTTATTAATCTACACTATGGGTGATTGGCAAGAGGTGACGAGATTGACGAACGGGAGGCGAAGGACAACTCCGTCGCTCTTCTCCTTTCCTCTATGTCAATTGGCTGGATTGAAAAACTTATTAATAACAAGTTTATTAATTTTCTTTTTTTTTAAATTATAGTAATTTATTTACTGGGCTTTATTTTAAATAGCAAAAATAGAAGAAAATGCTAACCACACGTTACACCAACGTGGAGCCCAGCATTGATTTCATAGTCCACCAGGCCATAACAAAGTAATAGCAGTCCATTCCGTCCGTCCAATTGCTGTAGGCAGCCACGTGTCCTCAGTCGACTTTACCAGGGTCGGTGCCTGTCAGGACATCTAAATCCACCGTCCTGGATTGTCTCCACGTTTCCTGTGGTAAAAAGGCACCTTGCAAGTTGCCAGTGCCAGAATCTCAGTAAACGCCGTCATTCTCGATCTGTTAAAATATAACGCCGTCAACTTTTTGATTTCAAATTCCATCGAACCACCAGGTTCACTACGAACCTAAGGCTCGGACCTTCGTGTTTACGGTTTATAATTTTATATGGCCGACACCACTCGTGACCTACATTTCCAGTCACTCACTGCTAGCTCGATATTTTTACAGACACCGGAATTCTCGTAGGGTAACTCATTTTGGCGGAATTAGGGGTTTGGATCGGATTGCGAGGATCAAGATAGCATGGCTGAGCATCATGAAAATCCTATTGAGTCGGTAATGGAGAAGATAAGCGAGAAGATTCACGCTCACGATTCATCGTCATCTTCTTCTGATTCAGATTCGGATTCCGAGAAGAAGCCGACTTCTCCATCATCCGTCAAGGCAAAGATTTTTCGGTTGTTTGGGAGGGAGAAACCCGTTCACCACGTGCTTGGAGGAGGAAAACGTATGGATTTCTCAAGTTCTTCACTACTTTATAGCTTTAGTAAATATTGATTTATTTTTTACTTTTTTATTAATTTTTTTTTAATTGTGATCTTTTACTAAATATTGCTTACACTGTCTGGTTATGGGAACTTAGTTTTGATCTGTGTTTCTGGTCTGATGGTTTAGTCAATTTTGTTGCATTTAGTCAGTATCAAAATTATTTTTCACTGCCTTATTAAAATCACTTCCAAAGTGCACAGATAGTAATCAATTAGAATTTTACTAATGAAATGTTCAATGAGCGATGGGGTCTTTTATCATCTGATCCAGATGTGTCATGTTTTCTGATATTTTTTGGTCTAGGGAATTGTGAAGTCGTAGATTTATGACATGAACGACCAGCTGAATTAACCACTGTTTATAAGTTTCACACTATTAAACTGAGCACTTAATTTATGGAGCAACTCTCCAAGCAGCTTTGTTACTAAGCTATTGGTTGAAAATTTGATTTTTTAAAAGGTTTGATTTTTTTTTTTTCTTTTGGTAATATTTCTTTCAATGAGTAATCGGAGACTTGTTCGCTTGTAATTCTCGTTCCATGTTCTGCTGAAGCCTAATGTGTTCCCTTCATTTGTGTGACAATTTAATGCAGCTGCTGATGTGGTGTTGTGGAGAAATAAGAAGATCTCAGCTAGTGTGCTTGGAGTGGCCACTGCAATTTGGGTCCTTTTCGAGTTGATTGAATACCATCTTCTTACTCTAGCATGCCATATTTTGATCCTCTCCCTCGCAGTGCTGTTTCTATGGTCCAATGCTCACACATTTATCAATAAGTAATCTTCTGTTTATTTTTATTGGTTTTGTCTGAGGTGTTTCGAACTGTTAGCTATATTTCATTTATGATTATATGCTTTTCTTTTCCATTTCTGCTGGTTGTAGGACCCCACCTCGCATTCCACAAATCCATCTTCCTGAAGAACCATTCCTGCAGGTTGCTTCAGCACTAACATTGGAAATCAACCGAGGGTTTTCAGTTTTACGTGATATTGCATCTGGAAAAGATTTGAAGAAGTTTCTCATTGTATGTCCATTACCTATGCTGTTATTGCTTTTAACTATAGTTGGAGTGGGATTTGAAGTAGATCATTTATCTTATATAATTAGCTTTAATCTTGCACTCTTCGTGTACTTTAGACCTTGTTTGATTATTCAATTAGAAGATGGCTTATATGTGGTAACATAATTCTTAAATTCTATATATGATTTCTTATGTCAGGTTATAGCTGCCTTGTGGGTCGTGTCAATTGTTGGGAGCTGGTGCAATTTCCTGACCTTGTTTTATATATGTATGACCATCAAAACTGATCTTCTTACATTTTAAAAATCAATCATTTTGAATGTAGTTACTGATTTTTTTTTTTTTTCCATTTTATAATTTTGATCTTAAAACAGCCTTTGTTTTACTACACACTGTACCGGTTCTATACGAGAAGTATGAGGACAAGGTCGATCCATTTGCAGAGAAGGCTATATTTGAGATCCAAAAGCAATATGCAGTGTTTGATGCTAAGGTTTTGAGTAAGATTCCACTGGGAGCATTGAAGGCCAAGAGGGTTTAGAGAGGCCAGTGGTTCTGTTTCATGCAGAAGTTCAGAAATCATGGGTTTGTAGGTTGTGATTGCTCTCTATTTTGCTAGAGCTCTCTTTATTTTCACCCCTTCAACTGTTTCCAATGTTTGGGATTGCAGTTTGAATAGCATTTTTATTTATATGGGGTTAATTTCAAGTTGTAGGTTTATTTTGAAAGCTTTATAATCTGTTTGCAGGCGTTGGCACCTTGATAATGGGTGATTTTTGACGTTGGTTTTATATCGGATATCTTTGGATTCCTTGTATATGGGCTATGGCTTATCTCATGTTTTGAAATTTAGTTTATGATTTCAATTGCACGCGGCTTTTAAAATAAGGAAGGAAAGAAGTCAGATAGAAGAGTTGTATTTAATGTTTGATGAACTTTGAAAATTAGGAGAATAAGAAATTTGGTACTCTTAAATGGCATTGTCTGAAACTCATATTATGGAAAGTTGCTTTATTTGTTTTTTTTTTCTGTTTTTAATTGTTCTTAAATTTGGGGAGAAATATTTATAGTGTGTTAGTATATATTTACATAATCTGTAAAGTACTAATCCTCAACATTATATTACCAATGGTCAACTTTATAGGTTACTGCTAATAACAAACAATTGAAAGTACTGATCGAGCCCAATAGGTTTGGCCCACTAAATCTTAAGTAGGCCCATTAAAAAAAGAATGTAGGCCGAAATCTTTGGACCCACTATGAAAACTTAAGACAAATTTGTTGGGCCCATTGGGGCTAACACAGCCCATTTTTGGACCATTATGGAAATTTAGGCCCAATAATTTGTGCCAAAATGGGCCTAAATTATAAATAATGGAAAGTACTGATCGAGCCCAAAAGGTTTGGCCCACTAAATCTTAAGTAGGCCCACTAAATCTTAAGTAGGCCCATTGGGGCTAATACGGCCCATTTTTGGACCATTATGGAAATTTAGGCCCAATTTATTGGGCCCAATGCAGGCAACATATGCCCATTTTGGCACAAATTATTGGGCCCAATGTGGCGACACAGGCCATATAAAATTTTATTTGGGCCAATGTAGCCCATTACAAACTTCAGGCCCATTTTAGGCCCAAATTATTGGGTCTCATATGGGCCATACAGCCCAATAGAAAAGGTCCAGCCCATAAAAAATTTTCGGCCCATTCAGTTGCACCAACATAGGCCTATTTCGAATTTCAGGCCCAATATTTTAGCCCATAGGAAAATTCCGTAGAACTGCAGGCCCTTTATAAAAATATTAGGCCCAATTTATCAAGGCCTAGCGTTCAAATTGTAGCTTCATAATCACCGCTCCATTGGGCATATGGCCCAATTCCCTATTTTGTCCGCCAACTAAAATGAGACAGCTTATGGGACCATCATGTATTTTGACAGTCCGTATTATGGCCGTTTTTTCCCTTTCTTTTTTTTTTCCCCCTTCATTGTAACTTGTAAAACTATATATTCAAATTTAATTATTTTCAAAATATAAAACCAAATGAAAATTATAAAATTACAAATTAAATGATAATGTATAAAATAGCAAACAAAGGGAGGGGGAGGGGGAAGGGGAAAGGGAAAGGAATTCACATTTCGACATGAAAGCACCGATTGAGCAAAGACGTTTTACATGAAAACTATGAGAAAAATCGGAACACATGAAAGAATTGATTGAACAGAACTGCAAACTACAACATCAATGAACAAATCTTTTACTTTTGACTAATTACACGATTTATCATATTTTCAGTGTTTCATTAATCTTGAAATCCGGGAAGTGCTATCTGAGGATGTTAAAGGAACCGTTGAGAACTCGGAATCAGAGTGTTCAAATGGCCGTAAATTTCCTTGAATGGAGTAGGAATTATAGTTCTGTGTTGGAGGAAAATTTGAGACTAGAGATGCAGTACCCGCTGTATATGGCGCTGGCAGAGGTGAACCAACCCCTGACATAGAACTTCTTCCTTGGAAATCTTCCTTTGGTCTACCTGGATCTTCTGCAGATTCCCTCTTCTCCCTTTCTTCAGTTTCCTTGAGAAGAAAATCAACCCATAGATCTGCAAAGGACTGTGGACAGGCAAACTCAACATTAAATTGCTTGCCCGCCTATTACCGATGAAATGATAAGAATACAAACCAGAAATGACATCTAACATCAGAGAGAGAAGTAGACAGAACGGTACGGCCATGAATTTTCCATCTAAGGATAAGATGATTTGGATCTTTTTATAGCTTGCAAGTATTTCGAGTACCACCAGCAACTATACTGGAATCCAAAGGTTTGATATTAACCATTAGCAATAAGTACAAAAAATATAACCTGGTTTTCAGATGCTGCATTTGCATGTGCATCAGCTGAACTTCCCCCCAAGATTCCACCAACTAGGCGGCCAGGGAGTCTCAAAACTCCCCGAACAACACCCCTGCCACCTAGTTGAGCAACACCTATCCTCTGCTTGTCTTCTTCAGAAAACCCCAGCATCCGGACCATGAGATCCAGAACCTGTCACACCATACAAATTATAAAAGTTACTCCAGTCCAACCAATGAGAGAGGAGAAAGGAAAAGAAAGGATCCAATATTGGGCATTTAATTAAGGTTGGGAGGGTCAAGCAATTCTAATCTAAAAGGGGACTGAGGGAGCAAAAATTTATACAAGTGCTCTGCAAAGAGGGTACAAAAGCACTGAATTAGGAAATGCTCAACCCTTGATGTGATTTAATAAGGATGCCTATACAGCAGTAAATCAGTGGCAAATGATTAAACTAATCTGAAAACAACAGCCCTGCTAATCTCTGGAAATGAATCTAATGATGCCTAGCCAAATTTATCAGAAGAGATGCAAACCTCTTTGCTGTGGTTCCTCTGGAAGTAGGTTACTAATAATTTGATCACAATGCGCCTGTCAACAAAAGCCAATCATATATTACAATGAAATAACTCCCACTTCCATCAATAAACGTGGAAAAAGCAATCTCTGCATTTGCTAACAATAAGATAGCATCAAGTCTAACGAATTAAAAGTGCATTATTGGACCGAGATACAAACAAATCATACAAGAACAGAAAATTCCCTCAAAAGAATTAAACAGGCTAACCTGTCAACTAGATAATCAGAATCCATTGACATTCTATTAAGCCTGGTCATGCTCTGTTCAAGAGCACGACGTAGCTTTCCATTATCCTCCTCGAGCTTATTTATTCTGTTCTTCCCTTCTGCTACCATCCTTTCAGTGTGTGACAGATTGGTTAAGATTTCTTCTTTTTCTCTCTTTAATGCTTCTGTTCCTCGTTCCGCATCCTGAAGAAAGCAACTTATGTTCAACTGATAAGAAATCAAGCTTTATAGACACAAGGAAAGCAAGCACCGGGAACCAACAATGTTCCAGGCTTGTTCGACCAGATACTGGTTACATGTCAGGTTGAACATGTCCTGCTTTGTCCTACAGAAACTACCTTGACAGTCCACAATATTGATACAGGAACAGTCCGATTAGTGTATCCTGCCGAGGACTCAAAACCAATAATAACAACATAAAATGCATTAAAATAAAAGTAAGAAATCAAAAGATGCACATTCAAAGAGCTCATGTCCATGACTTCTGATTTGTTGTCCTAAATGGACAAAAGACACTGAGGACAGCTTAAAATTTTATTCATATAACATAATGAGGTTAAAAATAATATAAACCAGCCAACTCTTTGTTAGTTGTGACTTTTACATAGTAACAAATCAACAAATTTGCAATTTGCTAAAGAATTAAAACTTGAGTCTGGACAACCAGATGATAATTACACAATAGAAGGTAAAGATGGCATACTCTCAAAAGCTCAGAAAGCTTCATTGTTTCCTCCCTTGCCAAAGCCAAATTTTGCTCCAAATGTTCCTATGCATGCAATGACACAAGTAGCATTAGGCGAAAAAAACAAGTGGGGATTGTGAGACAACCCAGCAGAAGCTTTAAAATAAACAAAAACCTCTTACCTTAGCTTCAATTTCAGCAAAGTACTGACCAAGAGCTGTTTGAAGATTTAAAAGCTCAACATTTTTGGAATCAATAGTGCTTATACAGTTTGCAAGTTTCCTATTTAAATCTTCAATAATTTCCCTTGACTTCTGGATTTCATTGTCGTTAATCATCCGAACTTCTTCCTGCTTGGCAATTGCCTGCTTCAAAGCCTTCTCCAAATGTAATATTTGAGCCTTTTGATATTCATTACTCTCACGAAGTTCTTCAATGATTTTACTATCCTCATCCATTTTCTCTGATTCCTCAGACTCCTAGACAATGTTGAATGAAAACAATCTTTATTATCAGAAAAGTCTGATACTTAACATCATTAAGACACTGTAACTTTTATGGTTGAAAGATAGAGTGCAGGAAAGATGTGTCATTGAGCACCACATCTGAAATAATTCAAACAATAGAATATGCAAGTGAACCTTGAAGAATATGAAAATTTCAGTAAGCAATTGAAACTAGCATCACCAAAGTGAAGGAAAAAACAAGGCACATGAGACTACAAGGGAAAAATAGTAAGTCCACATATAGCAACCTTTTCTAATAAATGCTGCTTAAGACGAGTCAATTCTTGCAACGCTTTATCCCTTTCATTGTGTGTTTCCTTTAAATCTTTCTCCAATTTTTGCAACAAGGACCCCATTTCTTCCTTAACATGAGAACTTCCAGATGAACCTACCCCCTGGAATTTACAATTAATTATTTCCAAAAATAAGGAAACAACACAAGTACATACCCAGTGCAGTAAGAATTAGTAATTACTCAATATATTACTAGCACGAGCATGCAGATGAGAGAGAGAGAGAGAGAGAGAGAGAGAGAGAGAGAGAGAGTACCCCATCTGGGAAATTTCTATCAGGAGAAGCACTTTTCCTCATTTCCAAGGCAGCCTCAAGTTTATTCTTTGTTATCTACAAAATGACAGCATTTAAAGAGCCCAAACAAAATGAACACAAATTTTTTACAAGGAACATGTCTTGCTTGAAAGGGATTTTAAAATATACAAGAATATTAACCTTAAGGTTTGTATTCTCCTTCTCCAGAGTGGCAATTGTTTTTTTCAAATCCTTTATAGTGTCATCAGCATCTTCATCTTCCCTTCTACTTAACTCCATTTGCAGTCTCCTTATCTCTGATATTTTTTCATTCAATTCACTATGTACTTTACCCATCTCCAATGAATTCTGAAAATAAAGATGCACAAACAAATAGATCAGAAACTCAAAATAAGAAAGAAAATATAAAACAGAAAATGCTCCAACAACATCACTGGAAAATCATAAAGCAAAATATATTTCTATATTAACAATCACAAGGAGGGCAATTTGTCACATGTGGATTTAGGGAAAAAACAAAAAGAAGAAAAATTATGCACCTACTGAATCACAAAAATTTCCACAAACTCCCTAAATTTCAAAAAGGACTCTAACAATGACATGTGATAAGCTGGAGATAAAAAAAAATGTAAAAAATAAAAAATAAAACAACACAACACAACACAAAAGAAGCAAATAGGGGAATTCAATTGAATGTACTGATTCGCCTTTTCTGTCTTTGAAAAGGAATCAATGGATTAACATAACTTACAAGTTCATGTAAAGCAATGGTTTTACTTTTTTGAAGGACCAGTGAAACTGCTTAAGGCATTTCCAAAGCTAGAAAACAAGATAACACAGGTAAAATCAGACACCGATTGTATATTACTAGGTCACTGCCTGCACACACAGATTAATTACTAATACTAGCTCACAGACAGAGTGCAATGTGCATGCTTCAGTACAAGCTCAACACAGAGCAGTTGGGAAAATAATTGCTGATGGAACAGACTCAACCAAAAAAGTTGGTAATTTTATTTGAGTCCAATCCACTCACTTTGGATTCATTCAGTTGTACCATCCTGAGCTCCTCTTGAAAAGATTTATTCAACTTGTATTCCTCTGGAAATTTTAAAATTCCCAAGACCAGCCCATGATCCCCACAAAAGAAGAAAAAAAAGAGGATTAAAACTGTTGCAAGTAATTCATCAAAAGCCAAAGGTGAAAATTTGTAAATAATCAAATTACTGGGTTTCAGAGTAAAAAAAAGTATACCTTGTAATTTTTTCTGTACAATTGATAATTTATCACGTTCCTTCTCAAGTTCCAATCTAAGCTGATTTATTTGTGACTCGTGAGTGGCTTGCAATGCTGCCAGGGACCTATTTTTCTCCTCCAGCAAATCTGCAAGCTCCTAGAAGGCATTCATATATCTGCTGTCAAGTTTATTCATTATGTAAAAATACCAAGACATAAGACACAAACATCCACAAGCTTTACCAACTCTCACTCCCTCTTTGAGCATGTGCTACAGTCACAAATTACATTTTGGAAATTAATAATTCACTACCCAAGTCAGCATAAAAGCACCAGACACAACATGCCATTACCTTTTCCTTCCCTGGAAAATTTGAATTTTTGAGTTCCACCTTATTATAAACAGCATCAACTTGATCAGGATGTGATATTCCATTACCTACTCCATTCTGTGTTTGGTTTCCACTATAACGGGCTTTCACTTGAGTTACAGATTTATGATGTCGGTTGGGTGACTGATCACCAATTCCCTGCACAAAATACAGAACTGCACTTCAACTAGTCTATTTAACCTCGAACACCCATGTCCACTACTCAAACATGGGTTTGATATTTCAACAACATCGAGAGAGAGAAAGAGAGCAAATAATACAGATTGAAACACCACCTTCCATGTGTGCTAAGCATAATCCATTGGACTGTCATTCAATGAAGACCATAAACTTCATAATTGAGGCAACAAGGGTATGTGTTTAGCACAATTTTGATGTCAATAAATAATACTATCAACTGACATCTGTAGCCTTATACCATACTTCCTTCCTCTTATTTCTGCATATCTTCCAGATCTAAATCACATTGACATATATTCTAGGAGTGATAATAAGTTTTCTCCCAGCTAGCATGGCATTCAATTCATATCACAAACTGATAAAATAGATGAACAAGCAAGCTTTACAGATATTGTTATAACTTCTGATTCTCCATCTTATGTTTCCTGCCTTTTTTCAGATACAAGTGCAGTGGTGTAAAGATTATGAGGATTAACTCAAGGACACATTCTGTTGATTTCCAAATATTAAATGAACACAGTATACGGAGGCTTTAATTAAAAATCAGCAGGAGACGTATTTATTAGATATACCACATGCAGTCATTAAATATAGCAGTTTTTTTCAGGTGGTGCATGATGCAGTAGATTTGCCAAGAAATAACATCAGAAGCAATACCTTGGGTGCATGGACGCTATTTGTTGATGCTCTTGAATTCTCACTTCTGGAAACACTGAGAGCATCCTTTGTCGCATCCAAATTCTGCTTCAATGAGCCATTTTCTTGGTTCAATCTGGAAATTTGTTCCTGCCAAATTGGGTAAGCAAAGCCATGTTTTCAAATTGTCAAAAGACCTTTAACATGAAAGCTAACTAATATTTAGAGAGACTTCAAAATTATTTCTTTTTGCTGATAATATATATATATATATATATTTAGAGACTTAGGTAACAAAACTGCATCCACAAAAGGTGTTTGATGCTCAGTTTAATGATGAATCCCCAAAAAATTAGCAACTTGGACAAAGGTGACATGATTCCACTTTTTGAAACCATTTACCAGTAAAGGTATTTTGTTAAATGGGGAATGAGAAAACATGGGATCAATAACAAGGGAAATAGCATTCAACATGCAGAGTGGTTTTTGCAACTATATGCACCCAGCCTGCTTATCACAAAGGTATAACAAACACCTCTTTAAAACTATCAATTGAATCTTT
Organism: Jatropha podagrica; assembly: GCA_947857235.1. NCBI lineage: Eukaryota > Viridiplantae > Streptophyta > Magnoliopsida > Malpighiales > Euphorbiaceae > Jatropha > Jatropha podagrica. The sequence goes on from CANUEP010268881.1 coordinate 88,349, forward strand.
TAAACTTTCAATTTTTAATTATGAATCAATTTGTCTATCATCTATAAACAAAAAAAAGATTTCTATGAGTAATCTCTCCAGTTGCAGTGAGACTTGCATTCTATGGAATATTTCATTCACATCATTAATCATAAATGAAAATATATGAGGCTGTCCCTTCAGGTCCTGCATAAAAATAAACCCATATCCATATAAACTAGGAAGAAGTGCATTGTAGGTGACAATCCTATCACCGTCTTGTATACAAATTAGTCTTAAAAAATAATAGAAATGAACTAAAAAAAACTATGCATCTATCTGAAAAATATAGAGAGGCCTGTGTCTGCATTAAAGAACAAAAATATAACAAAAGAACTGATGGAGTACCTCTTTTTCTTTCAATAAAGCCGCATAATTAATTGATAATGCTTTGATTTCAGCTTCAGATTCCTGAAGCCTTCTAATTTGTGCTTTGTACTGTTCAATCTACATGAATTACAGATCATTGTCGATTAACCATATAAACAACAAAAAAGATAACGATTGAATCAAAGCAATTAAAAGAAGCTGGCAACAACCGGATCAAGTCAATTGCATTCAACAATTAAACTGCAAAAGGTACACATGTGACTATTTGATTTAAGTTTTGGGTGGCAGAAATGCTGAAGAGCTGATGGTCGGGAGAAGGAATAATGCAAGTTAAGCAGAAAAAGTTACCAATTGCAGCTATTATTGGCACATGGACTTCAAGGCACGAATAAGACATGTAAGTGTCAAAAAAGCAAAAAATAAAAAATAAAAACTATAGTTCACTTGCTTGCTAGTTTGACATTATAAACTTGTCATTTTTCACTGTTAACACAAAAACTAACATCTCATGACGATTCAAATAACAAAACACACTAATTAATATTAAATAAAAGTGTCCTCAAGCAAAGAACACAGTTAGCAGTTGCGCTTAGCTCCTAATCTAGATTGAATTATAACTCAGTAGCCATATAACTCGATAACCTAAGGCTTTTATCAAAATAAACAGATAAACAGCTTTACCGGCATTAAACCCCAATAGAATTACTAAACCGCCGATTTAATCAGACGCAGTGTGACAGAGAGATTAAAACACCCAACAGTGAAAACGCAAAGGAAGATACCTCTGAATTACATGGCAAGTCCGTCCCATTAGCCATGGGAGACCGCGAAACAGATTTCGAATTCGCGAAACTGTGAGAATTTCTTCGATCAGCAACTGACAAATCGTGGCCATTGCTAGAGCCATAGATCTCAAGCCCTTCCTCATCATTGTCGTGCACATCCAATGCAATCTTGTTTAGGTTTTGTTTCAAAGTCTCAATGGAACTCCACATAATTAGAAGTCACTAATCTTCGCCAATCGATAAATCTATCTATCAAGAAATGAATTTCGGGCCTGTTGGCGTGACAGAGAAGATTTAACAGGGGATTTGCGATTTGTATTATTTAGGTAGATCTGAAAGGAGGCAACGTAAGATATGATTTTGTTTCTGATGAATAGTAAAAAAAATTTTGTTTAGGGACAGACGAAGAACGTTACGCGAGCCGGTCATCGAGTAAGTCTTATAGTTTGGCCCGCTTGGGTAATTAAACCGCTCGCTAGATTATCACTTTCTCCTCCTTTCTCCTTTTTACCGCCTTCTGCCGTCTACACTCAACTATTGTAATTCTTTTTAAATTTCATTTCAGAAAAACAATAATGTCACAATACCGTTTAGGAGGATACATTATAAGCATTTTATTTTTCAAATGCTTTTTTTTATTTTTTCCACTCTCATAACTTTTCTTCTCTTTATAAATGATAGGAAAGAATATAACGGAAGAAGGAAAACAATGAGAAATTGTAAATTTTTTTTATTTATATAATTAAAGTATAAATTTTTATTTAGATTGCAGTAAATACGGTAGTTTTTATATATATAGTAAAAATATTTTTTTAATTATATATCTTGAAGTTTAATATCTCGTTGAAAAAAAATTGATATATTTATTTTTTCCTTTAAAATAACAATTTAAATAAATATATATTACACTTTTTTAAAGTATTTATAAATTAAACAAAAATAAAAGAAATTTATTTTTATTAATTTTTCATTCAAAATATATAAACTTGAATAGAAATAAATAAAAATATTTATTGCTTCAATATTATTTTCCTTTATTAAATTAAGAAAAAACACATTTCTCTAAATACATTTTATAATTATTTTCCTTCATTTGAAAAATAGTTCCATCCAAACAAAGATTTATACATTTTTATCTTAATATGTTAATTTGTTTGTTCATAAAATTAAAAATGTCTCCCTCATCAATTAAAATTTATGGATTTCAATTCCTCAAAAGAGAATGATGGGTTGAATTCAATTTACAATTAATACATTTCATCCTATTAAGAGATATGTATCTCTAGCATTACCTATTTTTTTTCTAGTTATAGTCTTAATTCAAATATATATATATATAATATTTAAAATATATTTTATGTTATATTTTATAAATAAAGAATATATTTACTCATTTATCAATAAAATATGTGAAATTAAATTATACTTAACAATCGGAAGTCAAAAATTATTTTGAATATAGAATTTAAATTTGTTAAAAAAAATACAAATAGATTAGCACATCTATAATATATTCTGCTCCCGCTTACACCTAATTTTTTTTCCTCTGCCCGCCTCCACGATCCTGGCCCATTTACTAATGGGGGGGGGGACTTGCCCCGACCCGCTTGTTCCGTGCGCTCTATAAAAGGTTATCGCACCCGCAAGTCGAATCGATTTAGATTGTAAATGCAAAGCAGAGATTTAGGGTTTAAAACATCGTCGCCGCTCGTTTCTGATGTTGGTCTTCTGCTGCTTATGATTACTCATTTGGAGTTTTCTTTTTGTTTCTTTCTTTTTCAATACAAGTAATAGGCCTAGATGCAATGACGATTACACAATAGAGAAAATCGCCGATCGTGCGACGGTTTCATAATCGTCGGCGAGATGAATCTCGTATTTTGGTTCGTATTCACTGAGCATCTTTTGAATGCTTTTAATTTATTTTGTTTCTCTACAGCGTTTGATTTGAAAATTTTGATGAGGAAGCGAAGGCACCTATGGAGGGAGTGCTGTGGAAAATGCACTCTTACCCAAGTTTACCTTCGAAGATTAGTGTCGATGTCAGATCTTAAGAATTGTAATCTGTTTGGAATGATTTCAAGTTCATAGATCTGATTTCGCACAAATATTTGATTTGAAAATTTAATTTTTAAAATGCGAAGGTCCCAGCAGAGAGGCAAGGACTCTGAAATGAGGTCTCTCTAACAACAGTTCAATCAAATCTTCGCAAAGTAATTTGCCGAATCGTAGGATGCCCAAGATTTTCCATTTTTGTGGCATCCGGAACCCTTGGCTATATACGTCATTTCTTTCAGTATAAAAATGAATGGAATTATATTATTATAAGTACTGCGAAAAAAACGTAATCTCAATAACAAATCAGAAGCCCTACTGAGGATAATTATTATGTTGGCACATCATGATTTAAAAAAAAAAAAAATTCACTCGCAGAATAACCTTACTATGCGATGGACAGTGAGACAGACTTGGCACAGATTTGTTCCAAAACAACCAATAAAATGATCGACCATAATAAGACTCGATTGGCACAGGTTTGTAATTCGCCACCAAATTTTGGTTGAAATTTGACTGGTAGTGACTCTAGTAATTGAATTAATTCCGGATTCTGAGAGAAATGGCGACAAGGAACATTGTGACAGCGCAGATGTACAAAAATATCATATTTCAAATTGGATCTATGGGATCTCATCCTCATGGACCATGTTTGCTGCTTTCACTCCAATCCAAATGATGGATGTCGATGCGAGCATCCAGTCCAAATCCTTCAGGCAGAGAAGAAACAAGTGAGCTTGCAAATGCTTTCAAAACTCTCCAAAAGGAAGCGGAGGCTGCTTCTTTCAGCTTAGTTCGAAGGCCTAACAAGGTAGGAAGCCCAAATGTCATCTGCCGGTGGTGGGGCCCGAACCCAATGCCCAGGAATATGGCTGCATGTCCATATAAGAGTTACAAAAAGTTAAATAACATTAACAACAAAAAAGCTGCTTCCCTCCTAGTGCAGTGAATGAATAAAAAGAAAGCAGGACCGTTGGTGTTTAAGCAACAGAGGTAAAAATAGAAAGCAATTAGGCATAATTAGGTCTATTAACGTAGTGATTGATGTAGTTTCCTGCAAAAAGGATTTGGAGGCTTACCTTCCCCCTGGTCTTATGTACGCATCCCATGTTCTTCTAACCTGAAGACAAGGATGAAATAATTCATGAGATTGAATATCTCTAATTATTAACTGTTAATCCATTATGCAGCAGATTTGGGTATCTGCATGCGGCACTCATTGTTGAGGGCAACTTTTTGTGCTAATGGCATTAAAACATTGCATATGATATTAAGGAAAAATTTATGTTTCATAGGAATAATGTAATCTACATTATATGAAGAATCAGTGGAAAAGGTAGCTGAAAAATCACCTCAATAAGTGTGCCCATATCATTATTGCTGCCATGATAATAGTGGTAGAATTCCATTGGTAAATTTGCCACAGAATCATATGTTTTGCTATAACTTTGAACTTTGGTTCCTCTTTCTTCAGATGGGCCGATGACAGCACCTGAGCCTATATTGTCTTTGCTTTCAATTATCATGCCTTTAATTTCCTTGGTTCCAACATTATCATCACTTGAATCCATTGAGATAGGTCCATGATTCTGGGTTGATTTCCTAGGCTCCTCAGTATTCTGTGTCGTATTCCTAGATTCCTCAGCAGTTGCAATGGCATCCTTAGCAGCATCTGTGTCAGCAGCAGCGATTGCTTGCCGCTCTTCTTCCTCGACTGCAGCTCGAACCCTCTCCAGAAATTTATCATCCTCCTCTGGGAGGAAATGCCCTGCATGATTACGCAATCAACAATATTACAAGTCATAAACAGAATCAAAACAAATTTTCATGTGCATAGACCATTTAACATAACATCCATGGATATCAACACATGATAAAACAAATTTATATCCACTTTTCAAGATATTATGCAATATCAGATATATTTCACAAACTTTAAGAATACAGACTCATTTTGAATTTACAATCATTTTAATCAAGAAGTTGTGGAATTTCATCTCCTTAATATAATTATAGACATATTTCGAGCATGCATGCGACATCCAATGCACTAAAGTCATAAAATAAGTATTGCAAGTGCAGTTGCATGTTGAGTACTTTTGCTAATATAGTGATGCAGGTTATAAGGGCAAATCATAACAGTTCAAGTAGGAATAATGTAAGCAACAGGAAGAAGCAATTTTATTAGGCAAACCTTGTTTTTTCAATTTTTGGATCCTCATGGAACGTAACTCCTGTAACTTCTCCACAATCAAAACCAGCTCAAGCTGAAATATATAGCCTTGTATAAGATTGGACATCCCACCCCAAATAAAGGCAGAAGGAAAAAAAAGGGAAAAACACAAACTGCATAATAAAAACTTTAATGAGGTTGCTTTGAACTGTCCAATGAATAAGCAAATAGATAATATTCATAATAATGCTGTCTTTAGATAGAGAGATGAGGATAAAAAGGAGTTTTCATCCTAGCTCTCACAAATAACCTAAAATTACATGGTTACTTTTTTTTGCTAATGAGCTCAGGGCAAAGCCCATCAGAATCTTGCACAAACCAGATGAGATAAACCACAAAATGTCTGAGAATCAAAAGGAAAAAAGAAAAAGTAAAACAAACAAAATATGCTGTAGATCAGCTTCAACTCATCCTATATTGATTAATCCATATTATTTTTGGATCCTCATGTATCAAAACAAGTAAACTATTTCACTAATTCTCACCTCAGATTCTAGTCTCTTTCTCTCCTCTTTCACCTTAAGCTTTGCAATCTCCTTCATCTTTCCCACCTGCAAACATCCATGCCAGAGTTAAATTGATTAAGCTTATGTTATCTTTCAACACAACTAAAATTCACAGGCCAAAAGCACTTCAACATGAAAGTGTTCCATCATTTCAAGCTAATAATTAGGCTATTAGTATTAATGCATTCCATATTTTACATAGCAACCATGACCAAAGAAATTGGAGACTGCAAAATTCTACAGACAGCAAAACAGTAAATGAAGCAATGGGAAAATGTAACACGCAAAATTGAAAATCTTCTGGTTCTTCTGAGATATATCATTTGTTTACCCCTGTAATTTGAAAACAAGAAAAAAAGAGAATGGAACAAGCACAAATGGATATAGAGAAAGAACTCATTAAATTTATTTTGTCTATGAACCAAGAGAAGTACTCATGAATCAATTAGTACAACTATAACAATTTACAAAGTGGCTGAGCAGATAATTCTTTCAAGAGAATTAGGGTAAGTGCCTGGATTCTTGGTAAAAGAAGTCAAATGCTCCAAATAATGAACTGTTTTTTCTTTTTTTGAACAACAGTAAGTTATTTAAAGAGCCTCAATATTCTACCAGTCTTGCACAGTTGCTCAAAGTTTATTGAAATACTGGTACAACACAATTTATTGAAACGCTTACTTAGTAATGAACTTAAATTGCTTCAATAATAAAACCACAGTGCTTTTGGAGATTCAAACACCAAGTGCATGAGAAACAAACACCAATACAGTTAATTGTGTCAGTTTTGAACATAAAAATTCCACTACCTTGAGTTGTGCAGCATCCTTGGCAATCTCCCTAGCTCTCCACTCATCAGCTTCACGATCTGCTTGGTCAAATTGTTCCTGGACCTAAAGATCATAGGGAAAAATTAGGGAAACAAGATCACATGCAGATAATAAGCAGACTCAAATGCAACAAGCCAGTGCAAATGAAAAAACAACCTTTGCACCCATTTCTGCAATGCGTTTTCTCTTTTTCTTCCTCCAAAGTTTATTTCGCTTGGACTTTAGCAATTTATTCGACAATCTAATTGCCACTGATTTATCCTCCCAATTAATCGCTTCATCTATGAGAGGTCGAAATGGCTCTAGCTGAGCTCTTAATTTTGACATCAGAGAGCATGCAGCATCCAAAGAAAGTGATTCTTGTGCTTTCAAATCAATTTTCCTGTCTTCTAGATACTTGGATAATCCACAATCAACCGGTTCAACGGACACCGTTTCCCCATGTTCCACTGATTCTTTGGCATCTTTTATTTTCATCAACAACTCTAGTTCCTTCTGCCTGTTGAGAGTAGTAAGTTAATTATGATATATACATGAGTCATTGGCAAATTTAACTATTCCAGTAAAAAGGTATAACTAAGAATGAAAGAAATAAAAGAGTACATTGCTTTTACGAGAATCAAAGTCTGTTGTAATTCTCCCAGCTGATCATTCACGTTTTTGGTCTCCCAGAAACCACTTGACTGTGGTGGGTTGGGTGGTAACATCGCAAACCAAGGAGGAGCAGGTGGTGCAGCAGGAGCCGCATGAAATGGAGCTGAATTCATTGCTCTGGAAACATGGGGGAAAAATTAATGCAATCAAAGCAATAGACATTGGAAGGTGGAAACAGCAAACAAAAAAGTTATTGACCAAATAGAAGAGTATAACAAAATTCAAAAAACAAAATTCTATACAAATACAACTGTTAAATAACTAGTGATAATGCCTTCTACCAGCGCGTGCAACACGTTCATAATTTAGTTCCTCATTCACACTGTCATTTTCACAAACACTTGGCAGGTACATATTTCCGACCGATGGAAAACATACTTTCTCCCTCCGTCTAAACCAAATCTCTAGTTTTCAACTTTTTTGTTGCAAGCAAAAGCAACAGGTATCTACCTCAAATTTACCATTCCCACAATACAGAAGCAACGTCACAGCATTACAACACATTATATCTTCTTTTTATTGAAAATACTTCCAGCGAGAAGGATGATTTCAGGCTTAAAAACCATATGAACCAATCCAATAACTTAAACAAGCATAGGACGGAGAAAAAACGAATTACCGTTTTGAATTGAAGGTTTCAGATAGGTTATAAGTTTTTGATAAGCTTTCTCTCAACACCAGACTTTTTAATAAGATCCAAAATTCGCCCTTCAAATTTCTTCTCTTTGTCCTTTTCGTTCGCAGCTACTGGTTTACAACACAGTAGACCTTCAAAATTGAACTGGAATCTAATTTATCTTCAAAATGGAAATATTTGGTGTTGTTCCAATTTTCGTAATGCATTAATCAGATGTTCAATAAGGGAGATATTGGAAATGTTAAAGAGTCTTTAGCATTGTTGTCTATTTAGTAGTAAAAGAAGACAACCTATGGCCCACGTGTATACAGAAACAAAGTTTTGGCCCACTGTCCATACTGTTATTCGTTCATAGTATTTTCTCCTGTTTCAGCAATTCCTTCCTAACTTCGCCTCTTTAACTAGAGATCAACTGTTTGATGATTGGCTTATATCTTCCTCGAAGGGTATCTAATTCCAAAAGGCGCTTTAATTGATATATTCTTCACAGTATTACAGATATCTACTTAGAAATTACATCCCAATTCTTATTTAATTTATTATATTTAGTGATTTTTATTTAAAAAAAATATGAGACTAACGGTTAAAATAAAAAAACACTCGCTTAGAGAGAATTATAATCTCATTTAGAGAGTAAACTAAATGAAATTAATGACTTTTAAAATTTTTTTATTTTTTTATTTTTTTTTTTACATATCTCTTACTAGAATTAAAGCAACATTCCAGTATAATTTGAAAATCACACGTGGTTTTCAATTTGGTGAATTCAAAGTACATTTCCTTCTCCTTCTATTATGGATTATCAAGTCATCATCAAGGGGTCAAGAAGCAATGTTGAACCTGGCCATTTTTTTCGGGTAAAGATAGTTACGGATTGGCTATCAGCGAAGACAAATAGGATGTGGTTTGGTTTGGGTCCCTTGTGTCCTCTAAATTTCTAGCTACAAAAGAGAAATCTTTGACTCGTATGTGGTGCTTCTTTACCAATATTTGGTCGGAAAACGGAAACATACATGGAATTGAAGGTGATAGTATCAGTATGTGACTTTTCTACAAGCATAGTTTGTCCATTTCCCCCTTCTTGTCTAAACTGTAGACTTCCCTCCATAATTCGTGCATCTCTTTCTAGCTACAGTATTGGCAAATCTGCTGTCAATCGTTCACAAGATAAAGACTAATATTCTGTCTACTGTCGACTGCGGTGTGTGGTTTGTAATAATTTTCCAATGATATATATCTGTAAAAAAAAATCTTCTTATGTCTGTTTTTCTAACAAGGGTCTTAGCCAAATAGTTAAGTTTAGAGAATCAATGTAAATATTCAAATCTCCTTTTCCAATATCCATAATTAAAGGAAAATAACTCCAATTTTTTTATTTAAAATTCACTTTTAGTTAATTAGTCTCGTTCAAATGGATGGATCGTTTGTCCTTTCAAAATCCCAACTTATATATGTGAGTTATACAAATTGCCATTTCTTATCAGGATAGTTTCACCGGTCGCCTGTACTCCAAATTATAATAGTAAAATGACTCTTATTAATTTTCTGGCTAAGCACATTGTAGATTAAATTTGTGGTGAATGACTAATTGGAGATCAAAGAAAAATCACTTTTAACCCAAAACAACTAGGCACCATCTCTCTCTTATATTAATCTATAAAACCAAAAATATAAATCAGACAAAATTAGAAATAAAATAAGGTTTTTTTAGTTAAAAAAACACATATCTATTCTTTTTTTTTTATCTAAATTGACTTTTCATATTTTTTTAGCTAATTTCTATGTTGATTGATTGACTGAGTTTCTTTTTCTCTTTTAATTTGAAACTTTATACTCTCATAGTGCCACTCGTTTGTCTCTTTTCTTTAATAAATAAATAAATAAAGGTAATCAGATTTAAGATATCATTAACTGTAGGTGACGTGGCTTAAATTAAAATTAAAAGTACATTAATGCTAAGTTAAGATGCGAAGGATGAAGGCCCTGCAATACCTTCATAACGCGCCCTAAAAGCCGGCTAATCAAAATTCATATTAAACCTCCATCTATTCGTTTCGCAGGTAACATCAACCCTCAAATTTTATTTAAATGGATTATGAAAGCCCCGACTAACCAGCAATAGACTGTTTCACACGTGTAGAGATCGAAAATTTCTTAAATCTCACAAGCTGAACAAGACAAACAAGATACATTTAATTCATCTTTACAACATTATGAACATAAAGAAAATTGTATTATCAAATTTATAATATATAAAAAGTTTATTCTATATGATTTAAATAGCAAATTCCCCACAACTGGGCTACACAGAAGCTTCTGCTTGTCCAACACAAAATGAACATAAACAACCAAGGGATAGAGGACAAAGAACAACTTGATTCTCTTGCCATGCAATTCTAGAAGATCTTCACTTGTTTCTACTTCAAATTTATTTCTCTCTGTAAAACAATCATTTATCTGAAAACAGGACAGGAGAATCAGAACATTTGGTGATTCAGAACCGATACACACAAACTTTAGAAAATAAAGAACTAAAGACCGCATATTTTCGATATACCCAAAGAAAGAATTAATATCAATAAACAATACCTATTGATCTTTTGCAATGAAGAACTGCCTCATAGATTGAGCTCTCAATATCACACCAATCAGTTCTAGAATTACTTACGCCTGGAGATTCTTGTGGTGAATTACTCCAGCTCTTGACTTGCCTCGCTCTTCTATCAATATCATCAACTCTTGTACTTTTTGTTGAACCAGTTATTTTATAGCACAAAGGTCTCAGATATCCAAAACACTTTAACAAGATCCGCTCCGATGATTTTCTCCATCTTTTAAAGATATGGCACTGAACATGAACAGTTGGAACAACAGTTGGAGAAAACGAAAAACTGGTAGGATCTAAATCTAGAGAACCAGAGACCTCTTTCTTTGATTGGTTGATAAAAACAGGCTTGATAAGGCCATCAGAGAAGAGCTGATCAGCATGAACAAGAGCATCAGAGTATTGAGAAATGGGAACATCAAAATTAAAGTTCTGGAATTCTTCCAGAGATCTTTTTGACTTCAGAATCTTGTAGTCTAATTCTTCAGAGGTAGCTTCATGGTAACTGTCAAGAGATGCTCTGAGCTCCTCAAGGCCATCTAGGCGGGAATTCATACTTGTTAACCAAGTGTATGAGAAGCTCTCAATAGCCAGAGGTTGTGAGGATTCCATGGATTCTTCGAAAATATTAATATGGGATTATTGAGGACTAAAACCTTATATATGCTTAGATAGACAAGGTTCATGTGATTGGTGTCTTAAAGTGACCACAATTGCATAAATTGTCTTTTCTATCAAGGTCTAGCAGGAGACAAATGGAATGACATAAATAAACCACCAGATAATTGTTATTTTGTTTTTATTTGCTTCTTTATAGTTTATGGGCTCTAATTTATTTTAAACATTGCTAGAGTTGTTATTTCTTAAATTAATGACAAAATCCTTCTCCGACTCTGGTAATTGGAACTTGATTTTTGCTTTAGTGTATTATATTCTTTAATTTTTTACTTTCTATTTGTAAACTTTAAACCCAAGATAGTCTCAAATCCTACAAGGCTCTTTACCACACCAAGGGATATTTAAGTAAGTTCTGCTTTTTCCGGTAGATGGAAAATTGGATAGAAGAAAGGAAAAAGAGGGAAGAATATAGATCAAATAAGAAGAAGTGTACAAACTTATAGCTAAAGCTTGCATATGAAGATAATGAAAGTTTGTCCACAGCAACTTAATTTGCTGTGAGTACTATGTTATGACATCAAATAATATGAATTTAAAATGGTTTTCTAGAAGCACATCATTGTTTTCGTTTTAGACAGTGTTCTAAAGATAGTTCTGGGTTATAGGTGGCAGAAGCCTCAAAATAGCTCCACATCTCCAAGTTAGAATTAGAATATCTTCATTAAATATATGCCCTCCATTGTAAACTAAAGCATTTTAAATTTTTGGTCTTACATAACTCTTAGAGCATAGATCTTTCCATTGATTTTTCTAGTTCTAAAATAAAAACAAATAGCAAACCAGGAGACAGGGGTCCCTAGCTGCCACAATGTTATTGATATTTTACGTATCAACCACAATCAAAACTTATCAAAGATATTTTTTTACATATTTAATAATATAGCTCCTCAAAAAGCTAATTTTTTCTTTCTTGATTGGAGGGTAAAGAGGGACAAGAGAAGCAATTTCACGCTTGTTCACGAATTAAGAAATGCCCTCTTAGGAAATGAACCCTCTGGTAAACAGGCTTTCAGAGGCAATATCAAGTAACTACAAAATATGGTTGCAAGTCATTAATCCAAAATTAAGCTCATAGATCTCAGCCATTCATAGATCTTAATCTGCAATAAGAAAGTCTATCTCTGTAAATTTGGCAGATGTAGAGTACCTGTATGGGCTCAAAACTGCGATGTCCAAATGCTGGTAGGTGCTGATTCCCAGTTAGTTGAGGAACCTTCCAAAATGACAAAAACCTCTGATCCCATACAGAGTTAGCCTCCATTTGAGAAATCCTAGTCACCAGAACTTAATCAGCACTAAAAACATCGACTTGTTTGCTTTTCTTTGGATGCTTATATCCGAATCAAATAAATTTCCAAGCCAAATTACAGATAAAATTCTCGAAATTAATGATCAAAACTAACTATATCCTGCAAAAACAAAATGCAACGGAACATGTACATATATTATATAGAAAGTGAAATAATTTATCGATAGTGTAAAATCCAAAAAGGAGCTAAACATAAAATGAAACAAAGCAGCAACATACAAAAAAAATTAAAAATAAAAAAAGACCTCACCAACATGCTAAAGAGCTTGAGCTCCGTCTAAGCCATGAATGGGGAAATTTTAACATTCAGCATTTCTATGCCACAAAAGAAATCTCATAAACGAGTCGAAGAGGAATCATAAATCCACTCGAAAATCAAAATTTAGTGTGTAAAATATATTTTTTGTAAAAAAAAAAAAAAAAAAAATCAAATATACAGAAGTAAAGGCTGTGTTCTTATTTCTATAATTCTATTGCAATCTTTGAAACGTTAGGAAATTGTTAGCTGGCTCGATCATAGAGCGTGCGACGGTGCCAGTGTGTGTGATAGACCGCCACTGCAACAAAAAACTTTAATGAAATGGAACGACACCGCTCTTCGACTTACGATTTCGAAAACTGAAATAAGCCTCATATGAACCAGTCAACCGGAGACCCGCTCGGCCCATCCAACTCAAACAGCTTCGGAATCTTGAATGTGGACCGAACCGGTAAAGGCCCAACCAATTTTCCTTATTTATTAGGCCATAACATTACACTGAGCTTGAAAGCCCAAATACGATTTTCACAGATTAACATCTCAATCAATTGATAATCAAATGATCCTTCTTCCCAAAATTTCTTTTAAAAAAAATGAAAATAAAGATTTGATGGATGGTTATAAGTCAAACCAAACATCCTGTTTTTTACACACAAAAAAAAAAAAAAGAAAAAAAAAAATCTAATCTAGTTGCCAACCAAAGATTTCTATTCCCTCTCCAACATATAAAAAAAAATACTCTGTTTCCTTTTTCACTTGTTTCAAATTAATGAATTATTATAGTCATAGTTTTTTTTAAAAGAGAATAATTTTACAGTTTTCTATTTTTATCAACAATTATATTATTATTATTATTATTATTATTATTATTACTGATAATATTAATAAAAAAATTTGAAATAGACAAATAATTAGAAACACGAACTTCTTATATATATACTCATTAATGCATAACCAAAGATAACATAGATGAAAATCACACTACGGATCATAGTCACCACTCAACACACACAATCAGACTCATACATAGTGCATACAATATCTTAAACGTGACTCTTGATAGAAGAGCTATATCCACTTTGGTCATCATAGTACTTAGACCATAACATAACACCACCATACTTATCAGATGCTTTAATCGAAGGAAGCACATCAGAAGTTAAATCAGGTACAGGAATGAATCCACTTCCTGCAGCTTCAGGAGATGCTGGTAACCCTAAGAAAATATTTGTAGCTTTAATATCCGTAGTCCATTGTTTCCATGCGTCTTCAAGATTGCTAATATTACCAGAAGTATATTGGCAAGGAGGATTGTTATAAAATTGAACCCAAACATAGTCAAAAAGGCCTGTCTTTAATGCATTTCCTACCCAAGCATCAGGATATGGGCATTGAGGAGCTGCAGTTAACAGTACTTTTTTACCTTTTTGACTGTATGCAGAAAGGTATCTTGCAAGATCATCCCAATACAAATTTGATCCTCCTTCAATGTCAAAATCAATTCCATCTAGAACAGCAGGGCCAAGTGGTCGAGACGAAGATTTTCCACCCAGGAAATTATTCCAGAGGTAAGTTGCAACTTGTCTAGCATCCTCAGAAGAGGATAAAGAGTAGCTAACAACTCCTCATCCAATAGAAAGCATAACGTTCATGCCTCTGGCTTGGCATGATTTTATATCAGTGCTTAACTTTGTGCAACCGTCACTGTACGGATCGCAGTGACCTGCAAGATTTATCATTGGTGTCCGTCCACCGCCAAAAGTCGATAGAAAAGCTAGGTTGACGTATTTATAATTTCCTGTGGCACAAGTTTCTGCTAATGTTCCTTCATTTCCATTTTGACCCCAGTAGATTGCTATTCCACCAGCATCAGAATTTGCTGCTAATGTTAGCCATACTAGTGTGGCAATTGACAATGTGATTGCCGAGCAGAATTCCATTTGAAGTTGTGTTTGCAAATATCAAATTGTAATGAGTAGTTTTACTTTTGGATTGTAATGTACTGGAGGATAATAATTTTTATAGCAGAAAGAATTTGGCTGTAAGTGCGAATAATGCCTTGCCTTAGCAGTTACCTTGTCCTAGCAGAACTAAAAGAAATGCTAATTTCCATAGCCGAAATGTTTGAAGATTAAATATATCCAATTTGAAACTTGGTATGTCTCCTAGCTTTTTTGTCCACGACCTCAATTAATGTGTCTACTTTAGTTTTCAATTTGATCTGTCATCTTTTCTTCGAAATTTCACCATTTCTTGTTTTCCCAAAAATCAATTTGATTTATCTTGCTCGGTGTGGTTGTTCTATAATGGTGAAAGTACGTGAATTAATAAAATTTTGTAATTAAGTAAGCCATGCAGCCATCAAAAGGTGAGTTCCATTTTCAGAGTTGACAGCCTAGATATGAGAAGGGCAAATTATGTGATTTACCTAATAAAGATTCACTATTACGACAAAGACCATAATACTGACATGCAACCCAATAAAATTCTTGAAGTATGATTCAGCTACACAACGAACTCAAACTCTAGTGTTTGCTATTTCTGTTGATGAGTCATATTTGATTGTCAAGATGCAAAAACAAACAAATAAAATATTTTTCAAGATGTGAAATCTTGTTTTTTTTTTTTTTTTTTTTTTTTATCTTCAGATAAGCATTTGCGTCCATTTGCTTCTATTCATCTAGTGCAACAAAGTGACTGCTAAGCCACTCACCATTGCACAAAACTTATATTTCGGCTTGATTTTCTCCTATAAAAACCAGCTTTTCAGAAAAATTTAAGCACCAGATACTCAATTCCCTAATAGAACCTTGCAAATCCTGTTTGGATAATTAATGGATTCCAATTCAGCAATTTCACTAGCATTCCTCCTGTCAGTAATTTTGACAGGATTGGTGAATGCTGAAGCTGGCGGACTAGCAATATATTGGGGTCAAAATGGAAATGAGGGCACCTTGGCCGAGACTTGCGCTTCTGGAAACTATGAGTTCGTGAACATAGCTTTCTTGCCTGTATTCGGAAATGGTCAGACTCCTGTAATTAACCTTGCTGGCCATTGTGATCCAGGCAGTTGCACAGGCTTAAGCTCCGACATAAAATCATGTCAAGCAAAAGGCATTAAGGTTATGCTTTCTATCGGAGGAGGTGCAGGAAGCTACATCCTTACCTCTACTGAGGATGCAAGGCAAGTAGCAACTTACCTTTGGACTAACTTTTTAGGGGGACAATCCTCGTCTCGTCCATTTGGCCCTGCTGTTTTAGATGGAATTGACTTTGACATCGAAGGAGGAAGCAATCAACACTACAACGATCTCGCAAGGTTCCTTTCTGCATATAGTAAGAATGGCAAGAAGGTCTACTTGACTGCTGCTCCTCAATGCCCATTTCCTGATGCCTGGGTCGGGAATGCTCTTGAGACAGGACTTTTTGACTATGTTTGGGTTCAATTTTATAATAATCCTCCTTGCCAGTACTCTTCTGGAGGTATTAGCAATCTTGAAGATGCATGGAAACAATGGACCTCAAGCATACCTGCTGAGAAAATTTTTCTGGGATTACCCGCTGCTCCTGCTGCTGCTGGTAGTGGCTTTATACCTGTGGCTGATTTAACTTCCAAAGTACTTCCAGCAATTAAGGATTCTTCAAAGTATGGTGGCGTTATGCTGTGGTCCAAGTATTATGATGATCAAACTGGTTACAGTAAAGCTATCAAAAACCATGTCTAAGACGGCCTCTCCAAGTTCGTATGTGAATGAATTCCAACTCTAGAATTTTCCCATCTATTTGTATCCTACAAGCATGATTAAATAATGATACTCTTGATTCATAATCCTTAAACTAGTTTTCTTACTATGAGAGAAGATAATAAGATAAAACATTATATGTACAACAGCTGAAAAAATGAGTATCTGCAATAATAATGTGAGATTAATAATGAAACGGATGAAAAAAAATATCATCTGCTAATGTTTACAAATGAGGGAAATTTTCAAATATCCAATAAAGGGAAACAACGAAAGCAATTAACAAGAAGAAAAAACAAAACAGATTCGCTAGGGCAGATGAGCCTACAGAACAACATAAAGCCTCCTTATCCATGAGTATGAACAGCTTCCCACACCAAATTCTTTGGAACAGGATTAGTCATGTCCCTAGCCTGCAAGGCAGCAGTCCTGAGAGTCCTAATTGTCCATACATTGGCCTCCCAGAAGGACAGACTCCTGTAAGGCAAATTATGCTTCTTGCAAAGATCCCTTATCAATGGAGAAACCCTTCTCAATTGACACCTCGGCAATCTAGGAAACAAATGATGCTCAAGCTGAAACTGCAAGCCACCATATGCCCAATCCATCCAAGATGAACAAGAAATATCCAATGTCCCACTTGTCTGTTTCTCAAACCAATCATTCCCATTTGGAGATCCTATATAAACATTTGCTGCGAAATGATTCAAACAAAATTGGATGTGTTGCAGTGACGTAACAGTAAATGAAGTAAGAACAAAGATCACTCTCTCAGGCCAACTGGGTAAACAAGAAACAAGAAGAGGAAACCAAGTCCAGAAGACAAGAATTCCCATAATGTTAAGAGCTCTATCAGGGACTTTTCGATTTGAAAACAATAACAAAAATGTCTGTAGAAATAAATTTACCCTTGCAACACACATCACAGGATAAAAGGTCCAATGTTGGTAACTCACAAGAAACCTAGCCAAAGGATCAAAATCCATGTTTCTTCCATAAAAGCATGATCTAATAGAATTGAAAAAATTTGAAGAGACAGCAAAAACTGGTATATGTTGAAGATCGGGGTCATAATCAAGACTATTACAAGCAAGATGATGTGCATTGTGGGTCCACTTCCACCAAGCAATACTTATCCCTGTTAAGCAATTCCCAGATAAAACTTGTGCAAGTTTATTAAGAGCAGGACTAAACATTACCTGATAATGCCCTGAATCATGACCTACGTATGCACTTTGGATCCAAAGAATTCCCAATAAAACAGCAGAACCCATATGCGCCCAAATACTCTGGCAACAAAGAACCCCATAAACAGCAATGCAAAACAATACTGCAACAGATGTCATTGAATACAAAGCAATATGGCCTTTCTTATCAAACAAACCCAGTTTAGCGAAGTCTGAGTAAAGCTTTCTATAATCCTTGGACACATCAGAAACCTTGAAATCTTCAAGATAGTACCCTGTAAAAAGCTTGTCAAGATATTTCCACGCAGTACCAGGATGATAAGCAATAAATGCATCAGTTACATCTTGGCCACCGAGATTCAGGAGAGGAGTATCCCCACCTGGATGCTCCTTAACCCAGTCTGACACATCATAAACCTTACCCTGGATAGAGATCCACAAGTCTCCTGATTTGTTGTGTTGTTTAAGCTGTTCGCTTGTAATGTATCTTCTCTGTTCCTCCATTGAACCAGAAACAGCAAGGAAGAGCAAAATAGAAAAACAACAGACTTGCTTTTGCTCTAAGATGATTATGACCCCAAGTTTCAACAAACCAAATCAAAAAAATCTCCAAATCTTTATCTGGTTGCGTTGTGAGTGTTTTTGTGTTGATAAAACAACCCCATGAACAGGGATTTCGAATTGATTTGGTCTCTCTCCTTCCAATTTTCAATCTGTCCTTTTCTCTTTCTTTCTTTTTAATATTTGAGGTCTAAAAGCGCGTTCAGGTTTTGTTTTAATTAGTCCTGTTTTAGGCAGGTTTATACTCTGTAACGCTTTTGCCAACGAAGTTCACGGTAAGACAGTTGTCCTTTTTTAACAGTTGGCGGTAAATCTAAAGTATAATTTACAGCATTGCTTTGCTATTAAGCATTGTTGATAGCGATGATGAAGATCGGTGGTTGAGATGATGAGAGAACACCTCATCTTCAATAGGCACTCTTCCAGAGGAGAGTTACACCTTTTTTTATTTCTTTTTAGATTTTTCTTAATTATTCTGTAAGTAGATATTTTGGGGAAACGAACGGTGATTGGCTCAAAGGTGTTGGCAGTATGGTATTGGTATATTTATAAAGGTCGTGGGTCGTGGCAATGTTATTGTTAGGCATATGCCAGACAATGGCTCTTCTGTCCACAAATGTTAATGGAAAGAAAATGCTAGCACTATCTTTTTTTTTTTTTTTTTTTTTTTTTAAATTTCTCTTGAGATTCACGATTCTAAATAATAATATATAAAATTTTTATAATAATTAATTAACATGATATATAAATATTTATTATTTAATAAAACAAAATATAGAATCTTGTTAATTACATTACTGATAATTATTCCTCATATAAAACAAAATATAGTTTAATTATTATACTAATCGTTAATTATATGAAATATTTTATAATTAAAAATAGAAGTTGGAATAGACGTAATATTTTCATAAATTGGGATTTTTCTAGAAAGTAAAAGTTGTATTTCCATATCAAACGTACCGTGTCGTAACTCTGAACTGGCGAAACCTTTACTTACTTACCAATACCAAAAGTAAAGTATAATTTTAGCTACAATATAACAATAACACGAAGAAAAAGTGAAAAAAGGCGTATCAACGAAAGTAACCATAATAAAGGAATGAACGTGTTAGGTTTCAAAAGTACTTTCTCCATGCGTAAAAATATTTCTCCATGCGTACGCTGTGGATATGTTTAGACTCTAGATCGAAATTCCATTATTATTTCCTTATTTTCACAATATATATATATATATATATATATATATATATATATATTGTGAATAATAATAATAATAATAATATAAAACTATCAAATATGGAGAAAATTATTGAGATTTCTAAAATATCCTTATTAAATTTATGAATCAACAAAGAGATCATTCAGACTTTTAATTTTATTGGTTGAAAAATAATAATAATTTAACTTTAATTGATTATATTAATTTTTTTATATAATTTTAAATTTTATTTAATAAATTAAGAAATTATATTATATACCATATAAGTTATATATTAAATATAGCAATAATAAGTAAAGTTCCTAAATTTACTATATTCTTATCATATTTAATATATAACTTATTTAGTATATAACAAATAGAACTATCTTTATAGTAAATGTAATTTTGTTACCGGATTACCTTTTTACTTCCCTTATTTTAATTGAATTGAGTAATCTCAAAATAATTTGTAACAAATATAAAATTGAATATGGTAAAAATAGAAAATAGAGAACGGCTGACTGTCAATGATAGAATTTCACGGTGGCCATCCAACAGATAAAAAAAAAAAAAAATGTATACTATCATAATTATGATGAGGGACAAAAAGGAAAGGGGTGGACCAGTTTCTTGTGCTACGCTGGCTGGGCCTAACATGTGTTGATTGTGGACAGCATAAATAATTAAATACTATCATTGCTCTACTGTATACAACTTTGTCCTTTTAGTTTTTTTTTTTTCCCCTTAAATCATAGCATGTGGTTTTCTTTTTTTCTTTATTTTAAATTCGTTGGAGATGCAGTAAACTAAAATAACACATGAGAGGGCAGTCCTACGTTGACTTGTAATTTGTTGAAAATTTTATAGTTAAGAAACTCCAACTTTCCTACTTAATGACCTTTTATTTTTTTTATTTAAATAAAAAATCAATTTAATACCTTAATAAATTTAATGATTATGAATGATAATATAAATAAGTTTAATTATTAAAATGATTATGAATGCAGAAATATAAAAAACATTCATATTTTTTTATTATTATTAAAATTATATATGAACACGAATACATTTGCTTTAGTCTGTGAATTATATGTTAAATTTTGTATTGTTACGTATTTGATAAAAAGAAAAGAGAGTAGTTTAAAATTAAAAAAAAAGAAAGAGACTTGCAATCATATAATATACTTATAAAATTCATAGAAACATATTTATTCAATATGGATGGAAAGTCAAATTTTTCACTTTAAAATACTTATTTTCAAAGAAAATGGAAGCTGCAAGACAAAACAAGGAAAAGAGCACAGACTTTAGTAACGGTCCAACAGCAAGCAACTAGACGCGAAAGGTTTAATCTGATTGGAGGACAATGTCAGTCCTAAGGAAATACATGGCCAGTATTTAACCAAATAGTCAACGAAAGGCTTTTGTTGAAATAATGAAAAGATCAACAAACGTTGATTAGCTGTCTACAAATTAGGATTATTTGCTTTTCTGTTCATGGACAAAAAAGTAACAATAGCTGTTCTGCGATCGATGAATTTCCTAAAGAAGAAAATCACTAATGACATGCCCAGTCTTAAGCCCAGTAGGAAGAGGCCCAATAAGCAATGAGAGTTTTTCAATTCTGGGCTTAGCAAGAAGGTAAAAGTCTTGGCCTTGTCTTCCATTCGGATGGATATTTCCATTCGGGTCGAGACAACCAATAAGATATTTTTCTTTTTATAACCGTAAACCGATAATTCCAATTATCCAAAAACGTAAACTCATTATCCAAACCGATTTCTCTTTAGTCTTTACCCTTTCAATTTTCTCTCCAACTGACCATTACGCTTCGCCGGCAAAATGCCATTGTTTCGTATTCATTTTCTTTAGTTCACTCTTCCTGTCCATTTGAATTCATGCAAAACCCCGTTTTTCCGATGGCACTTCTCATCCATCCCCCAGAGATCTCGGCCGTGAAAATTCTCTTTAACCCTAATCCAAACCTTAAAATTATTAAGAGTTTCTCATTGTTCAGGAATGATGAGAGGATTGGATTTAGGGCTAGGGCTGTATCTGGTGATAGGATTGGTGTTAAAGGCTGTGATGTTAGGGTTTCGCAGTTGAATCAAAGCATGAATCTGTACGGCCAATTCTCGGTTCCAGTGAAGCAAGAAACAAAACAGAGCCAAGAGGAAGAGGAGAAGCAAAATTACTATGTCAATATGGGCTACGCGATAAGGACTTTGAGAGAGGGGTTTCCCGAGCTTTTTCTCAAGGAGCTCAGTTTTGATATCTACAGGTTTCAATTCCGTTTAATCTTATATTATTTGCAGTTCTATATTATTGTTGAGGTGTCTTCAGAATTTTCTGTGATGGTTATTACTTTTCGATTAAGTATATAATCTTTCTGTATCTGTTAGCGTTAGTTGGGAGATAGAGTAGTGGATGGGCACCCTAATGCACATATCGATGAAAAATTTGTTAAATAGCAAATTGAAGAAGCCAAAATTTGGAACTTTGAGTTTTAGTTGGTGCCATGAAGTACGTTAATTTTCGGTGAGATGCTTCTTTTTCATGTTCAGTGTCAAATTGGACGAGTGAAACATTAACACGGAGAATGTAATAAATTTTGTTATCCCCAATTTCATATGGTCTGATGGAGAAATAATTCACTGAGTTTTGACGGTATCGGGATATCCTGAACCTGAACTCTATCAAGAACAGATTAACTGCACAATCCTTTACCCCCCTAAATGTTATAGTTATTGCCTTAGCTTATATTCTTAGCTGTGGGCGTAACTTTTGCCATCAATGATCATTCCGCAGATATAAACTAGTTAATGTAGAAGCTCTCACGTAAACTAATTTATGTAAAGACTAATTTCCATTTGATTGTAGTTCACGTTGCTCTTGCAGAAAGTTCAATAAAGAGTTTGTCTTTCCTTTTGTTGGTTTGACCATTGTGCCCATAGGATATTCTTTGTTTGTGGATACTACTGGCTTTGCATCCTGAGATGGATGAAAGTGAGGGAAGCACGTCCCATGAGTTTATGTGTGTTAGTTGGGCTAGAGAATAGGTTCCTTGTAAGTTGGTAAAACAATTTAAGGACAGACTTGCAGGGGGAGTGCATATTTATTTGGCAGATAACACTTTTCCTCTGCCATTTAGAATTTTGTGTTTGATGGTTTGTGAATGTGTTGGAGATCTATTACTCTTTCCTAGGGCCACAACAATAGGGCCCCATTTATATACGTAGGACTACAAGAACAAAATATCTGATTGCCGTCAAGCAGCATAAATTGACAATGCTGCCGTTTCGATGCTACTAATGCTATTAATAGTTTGATAGAGGAATTATATCCTGATTTCTTTTTTCAATCTGTAGGGATGACATTGTGTTTAAAGATCCACTCAATACTATTGTGGGAATTGACAACTATAAATCAGTCTTCTGGGCACTGCGATTCCATGGAAAGATATTTTTCAAGGCCTTGTGGGTTGATGTTATCAACCTGTGGCAACCTATGGAGAATGTTATAATGGTCCGCTGGACTGTGCACGGCATTCCTCGAGTCCCGTGGGAGAGTCGTGCACGGTTTGATGGCATATCAGAATACAAACTTGGCAGGGATGGAAAGATCTTTCAGCATCGAGTTGACAATGTTGCTTTCCATTCACCTCCAAAGTTTCGAGTGCTGGCAGTGGAGGAATTACTCCAATCTATTGGTTGTTCCTCTACCCCAAAACCAACTTACTTCGAGGCGTTATCCTTGCCATCCAAGAAAAAATAGATTTCCTAAATTAGTTTTCAAATTTCAGCATGTGGAGTAAATATTGAGCATAAGCTTGGTCATCTCTGCATTGTATAAAAAATCGGCTTTGACCCAAGTTGGCTTATGGGGCTAGTTTGATTTGTATATGGATGTGCTGGCCAGTTGTTATTTTTGCCTGGTTACGGGACACGGTTGTATAAGATTTGTATAAATGTTGTATATACGAGTTATAATGGAGTAAGCTATGCCTGGCGTTTAGATGGATAAGATTTCTCAATTTCGTTGTCTTTTGCGTGTGCTAATCTTTTATTAGGATGGGAAGAATAAAGCTGCTGCAACCTCAATTCTTCAAATCTCTTATCTTCTTTGTTTTGTCAAATTATTTCTCCTGTTGGAGCCAGGAAATGCTTGTTGGATGTTGCGGATGCTTGTGTAGGAATAGGCAAATTATTGGACCATTTCAACTCCATTTAAAAAAAATAAAAAAATACAACCTTTAAGCAGGGACAGCGTAAAATTAGCATCTGTGTTCTTAGAGTGATCCAAAGACTCATGAACAGTTCATCGTGGAAAACATTATAAAGATGTACTGTTGCCATATTGATTACTGCAATTGATGACACTGTAAAGAGTAAGAAAAGAAGTTGCAACATAATGGACTAGCAATTGTTAATGGGAATCAAGCAAATCAACTCCGCTTATAAAGTAGATAGTATCATTCTTACATCTCTTAAAATCCATGATCATACTTGCCATATGATTCATGCTATTGTTGGCTGGAGGGACAAATGCAATATCCGAAATTTATGAGAAAAATATAATTTATCCGTTAATGTAGAAGTGTGCAAGTTAATGAAAATATATAAAAAGAGTAAAATGACAGAAAATAAAAAAATATAAACCAATCAAAATAATTTAAATCATTTCATATTAAAAAATAATCTCAACTCATTATAAATTCAAATTATTAAATAAAATTACTTACTGAACATTTTAAATTATACAATTATTTTGAAGATGTAGAATTGTATGGGTTTCTTAGACATCATTAGTTAACTAATGGATTCTAATGTCTTATAAATGAATTTCAAAATTTTTTATAAAAATAGGATGAAAATTTTTATTTTATATTTAAGATAAATATTAAATATTAAAATATTTATCTTATTGCTCAAGTTGAATTATTACTGTAAGAACGACACATGATTTGCGAACAGTTCAGACATCATTATTCATAGATAGGTCTTTTGTAACGATTTTTCAAAAAAATTATCCCGATGTTTAAATCCATCCATCCGTCCCATCGCCTCCACAGTGGCGCAATGTAAATTGACGATTCAGTTGATTATTCGACCACAGCGGACTAGATAAAGACAGCAACCACGAGGATTTCGGGGTCTTAACTCTGGGCAGGATCGTCTTTTCATTTTTATCTCCGATGAAAGCGACAATGGCCGTTAATTTTATTTATTTTTTTCTGGAACCATTCGTCTTACTGAAGTCTGTCTTGTGTCAACAACCAGAACCCAAAATAAATGGCTTCTCGTTTCAAAAAAAAAAAAAAAACAAAGCCAATGTCATTTTAACTTGCTACTAACTCCAAACAATTTACAATTCCCACTCTGTGGAATCGCTTGTACTTCACTCAGTCTAAAGCTCATCTTTTCACTTTCTCTCTAGCTCTCCCACCATAACCTAACCCAAATCTAACCATTTATATTAATAGTTTTTTATGTTCATATTATATTAACAACTCCGTGAACATTTTATTTAATTCTCATGTTTCTAGGGTTTGTATAAATCAATTCTTTTCATTACTGACATTCTTAAGAGCTAAGAAAATGGAAATGCACCAACCGAGGCTGGAGACTCCAGCCATGACCTTCGATGAGGTATCCATGGAGCGTAGCAAAAGCTTTGTCAAAGCATTGCAGGTCAATCTTCTATTAAAAACTATTTACAATTTGAGACCAGATCTGCTATTAATGTCTTCTTTTGTTGATCTGGTTTTGCTCTTCGGTGTTTCTTTAAATTCAAGCTTCTTTGTGCTTGTTTTTATGTCTTATGGTATTTTAGCTGTGGCAGAAGGAGAAATTGAAATCAAGATCTGTTCGTCGACTAGTTGTTTTTAGGCTTGCTGGAGTCTTGTATTTTGTTTCTTTATATTAAATCCGGATTTGGATTGTTGGCGAAGCATTGAATGGCAATTAATGGTTGATTAGTGCTGTTAAGTAGTTATGTGATAGTTATGGCATTGTTTGACAGGAGCTGAAAAACTTGAGGCCTCAACTTTATTCTGCTGCTGAATATTGTGAGAAGTCTTATCTTCATAGTGAGCAGAAACAGATGTAAAGCCTTTCTCCCACTTCTTATGCTTTTAGTTGATGCACTCGTTGCATGATTTACTTCCACTTTGCTAGTCATTGTGAAAGCCAAATTTCGTGAAACTACCTGGTATCGTTTTTGGATAGGATTTCTATTTAATTTTCTCTTGGAAAGGAGCGTGGAAACCTAGTTTAATTGCATTACTGTTTAACTAGTCTTATTTAGACTTTAATGCACAAAGTAGATTATGTCTTATGAGCACTCAAAATCAAAGTTAGAGGGTTATTGTAGTGAAATTTTAAACACTTGGCATGTGGAAAATCAGGAATCACTAAGCACTAGGTCTTGGTAGTGATTAGCTGTTGGCAGTTGAAATTCCAGCGCCCAACACGTAGATACCTTATCTATTTTTTTTTCTTTCTTTTTTGTTACAAATTTGAATTCAACCACTCAGTTTTGAAAATTTATCTGAACTGACAACTTTATCAAGAACCTTAAAATAACGGTTGGGTGATCAAATGCTAATTGGTGGTTTCCAACTGCACATCTATATGCTCCCTGAATCTACAATTTTAGAGGCCTGCACCTCAACCTTTTCTAGAGTTAGCAGCAGGAAAAAAAACCTGGCATGCATTTCTGGATGTATTAACAATGGCTACGGACAGGTTCTTGTTTGAAGCATGGGTGTCTAGTGTGACTTCAATGAGCTAGTATGGGCTAATGTTTTGTTCAGTTTGTGTGCATCTGCTCTCTGCTTCTCCCTGAAACTTATATATGTACATATATATATATATATATATTTGGAATAGGGTGCTGGACAACCTGAAAGATTATGCTGTGCGAGCCCTTGTTAATGCTGTTGATCATCTGGGCACTGTAGCTTACAAGTTAACTGACCTTCTTGAGCAACAAACTGTGGATGTTTCAACCATGGAGCTGAAGGTTTCTTGTATGAATCAGGTAATTTTCCATGTGTTTGAATATCTTACGAAGAAAGATATATGAAATGGATGGATCTCAACTCGTATACTTTGTTAATATCAGCAACTTCTTACATGCCAAACGTATACGGATAAAGAGGGTCTCAGGCAGCAGCAGCTGTTGGCATTCATCCCAAGACACCATAAACATTATATTTTACCCAGTAAGATAATCTCACATCTAAGGAATTGATGTCGGGAAATATAAATGCGTTCCCAATTATTTTCTATGCTCCCCTGTTTTTGCTAGATGCTGTCAATAAAAAGGTACATTTTAGCCCTCACATTCAGACTGATGCAAGGCAAAATCCATTTCAAGCTAGGTCTCGTCTCCAGCCTTCAGGTATGTGGATTTTTAGAAGCACGCTTTTAATTTAAATGGTGTTGGTCTTTTAACATTTGATTGCTACGTTTCTCTGTAAGGGAGTATCAAACTACTGATCAAAGTGTGGTCATGTCAGGTTCCCCAGCATCAAAGACTCTTTCCTGGCACTTAGCCTCTGAGACCAAATCCACATTAAAAGGGACTTCAAATGCTCTGACAGGGTTAGTCTTAACTCTGGTGTGATTTTTTCGTGAAGGGATAAAGTTCTGCTTTTCTATTTATGTACTTGTGGCCTATAGATGTAGACAAATTTGACACATCCTTATAATGCAGTACCGAAGACACAAAAACATCTGGGAAATCTTCTGCAGCTTTTCAACTATTGGGTATGTATGAAATATATGTACTTCGTAACTGTGAATGAGTCTGCACAAAAGTGGTGCACATTGGATTTATAATAACACCACATTGGAACATGCTAGCAGATAAAGAGGAGAGTACAAGAATGAGATCATCAGGAGCTCTTGCACAGTTATCGAGTGGAAGTCCTGCATCTGGTGTGGTGATGCAAACACTTGGTGTCACACGCAGGGTAATGTCAAAATCAGCAAGAACACAGACATGCCCGGCATTCTTCTAAGTGCATGGTTGATTATTAAAAGAAATGAATAATAAATTAATAAAAAGAAGCTATCATATGAGCTTTCGTAGGCTTGTTTACCTGAGATTTTTCATATGTTTTCGCTTGATTTCCTGTAAAC
This sequence comes from Jatropha podagrica, assembly GCA_947857235.1. NCBI lineage: Eukaryota > Viridiplantae > Streptophyta > Magnoliopsida > Malpighiales > Euphorbiaceae > Jatropha > Jatropha podagrica. The sequence goes on from CANUEP010268881.1 coordinate 116,087, forward strand.
TATTTGGTTGAGTGCTATTTCCTGATCATATTTCACTTTGTATATACTACATGATTTCTTTTATGAAGCCATCGAAAAAGGTCAATCCCTCAGGAACTCATACTTGGATGTCCTAGTGCATGTGATAACGATTTGCATTCTTTTTGCTTCTTTCATCGTGGCCCTGACTGGAGCTAATACCTTGATTATAAGTCATGTATGAATTCCGACTATGAAAGGTCTTCATCTTAAAGATAGGCATAATAATGGGTTTGAGTCTCTGTCCAGACCATGGGAATTGATTGAGATATTATGCAATGTAATTTGGCATGTAAGGTTTTCCCACTGCATCAATTGGAAATCACGGGAGGCTGTTGCTTTAAAATACTTCCAGCTTTTATGTTGTCCATACCTGTCAGCATATTCATGCTCAGTCTTTGTACTGGCTTTAGTGTTGTGCATTTCATATGTAAATCCAGGGGAGGTGCATATTCTGCTTGGGACTTATATGCATACCCTTTTCATGATGTTATTTATACTTGTTTGGATTAAGAATATTTAACAATTGGGTTCTGTATTAAAGTCTTAATACATTGTTTAGTGCCACATGCTTTGAGAAGAGATGTGCAGCAGATTACTTATATTTTTCCTTTGTAGAGTATGGTATTTTGATGTTTGTGAACTCTGCGGAGAGTGGAGAATTTTAACATTTCAAAGTAGTGGGAACATGAAAGGCTTGATTAAATTTTAGTTGATGACTTAGTAATCACTTGGGAACTTGGCACCCTTTTGGTTGAAATTAGGAAATTGTGAAGACTCTAGCCAAGCAACTTGTAGCATCGCTCAGCTAATCACTGGATACATGATGTCTGCTAGCTTTTAAATTTTTAGAATCCTTGCTGATGCCAGTTGACATGTGTTCATGTATTATACACATGCGCGTGCACTTTAAAAAAAAAATGAAAAAAGAACCGTGTCTTGGCTTTTGAGTGTACATGTGGAAATCATGTTTATGAGTAACTCTACTGTGTTCAAAATTTGGTTGAATGAGTTCATAATTGAAATAGGATAGATTTTATTTCGTATTGTTCTCCTAAGCTAATCATCAGTTACTTATTTCCACTGATTAATTAATGTGCTTTGCTGATCAATCATTAATTGAGAAGACGCTAATTTTCTGGCCACATAATGATCTTAAGAATTTCAGTGGAATATATTTTCCCCCTAGAAAGAATGCATTTTGATTTGCAATTTTTCAACTGTCTGAGCTCATATTATACACTATTCTGATGTCTATGCATTTCCCTTCACACTGAAACCTGTCTTTGTGCTGAAGATGTCTGATGAAACTCTTTCTTTTTTGCAGGAGCCGTTAGAGAGTTCTAAGCCTTTGACAGCATTTAGGTCTTTTGAGAACCCAAAGGGTGAGATGGTACGTGCTCCTGCGCGCAGTAAAAGTGTCCTGTCAGCTTTCTTTGTCAAACAGAAAACAGCGAAGCTGAAGGCTGGCCCTGTCTCATGAACTCTCAGTCTCACAGTATGCCATCCTGCATTACACAGATTAAGCTGGCAGTAAATATCCTCCTTGTTGATAACAAGATCTTTTTGAGGTCACTAATCAGTCAATTGCTCAAAATATATCTTATCCCACTCTGACCCTTGAACTTGGTTCTAATAATGAGCAGATTGTGCATAATAATACCATAATGAAGATAATCATGATTATATTTTGTCCTTGGTTTGTTTATAATGCTAATAATTGTGGGTTGTTCATAATGCTGAATAATTATAATATCAATAGTTCATCATTCATTATTCCAGGCAGTTGAGAGATCAGTATCATTCATGACATCGGATTTAGTGTTTATGGTGATACATTCCATGAAAACATTGTAGTTGCTTATCAATTTTGTTATAACCTTTAGGCTATGTTATGTGCTTTGACTATTTGGTTCTTTCAATATAGCAAATTTATGTGGATTCATCATTTTGCTTTGTTGCTCATATTTCTGCCTTTGATAATGACTTTGTTTTTTCTCTTGCTTTAAGCTTTATTTCTATTTTGCTTTTCTCCTGTATAAAATGAAATTTTGTCGGCTAATTTCCTGGCCATGACAGCATCAATTTTGGAAACTGTGAAGCATGAATATGAATTATGAATACATGATTGGTAGTTCAGATGGAAAGGAAAGGATGCAATGTGAAGACACCTAATTTCGATGTGGGTAAGTTTGTTGATAAAGTTAGTTTACAACTTAAGAGTGAATCGAGCAAGTTAAATGAAAGTCTGCAACGTTTGGATTTCAATTTGTTAGGCAGTTCTGGGCAAGAAGAAAATATCTTGCTAGATTGGATGGGGCTATCTGTATCTGCTGCTTTTTTTTCTTATATTAACTTTTCAGAAATAGACTCAACTATGTCAACTTGAATAATTTTCTGCAGCTTCTTTTTGCCCTTTTATCTGGATAAAATATATATTCTCAATTTCTGGGGAAAAGCTAGACAACCTTTTGATCTTTACCTTGACTGAATAATTAAGAAAAATAAAAAGAAAATGCACGTCATTGCTCTTCCATTTCTGCATCAAACGTGTTTTCCTTTTTTTTTCATTTTTCTAAATGAATATCGACTGAGAATAATAAGAAAATTACACTCTTTTTGAAGAAAATGGCTCATGAAACTTTTTTTTTTTTGGGTTCCAATTAGGGTTAGTACGTTTTTTCCAGGTAGCATTTGTCTCCATGCTTGGGCCGAGGTGTGCATATAAGTTCAGTTGACTATGTTCACTCCCTGATCCAGCCATAAACTCAAAACTCAAATAAAATATACTAATAAAATATGCTAATATAATATTAAATATGTTGGTGTATAACAGCAAATAAAACTCAACAGAAAAACACAGTGGATCCAAAAATCTCCCCTTCTTTTTTTTTTTTTTTTTTTTAAATAAGTACTTAATTATGAAAGTTTAGCAGAAGAACAGAAAGGTTTCCCTAAGAAAATTTTTTCCAGGCGGACGGGAAAGACAGAAAGAGGAAATTTAACAGGATTTCTATGGCCATTTACTGCTGCCTTTAAAACCATAGCATAAAAAAGAAATTGTACTTACTTCCTATCCGGAGCCAGTCCTGCTCCACTCGGATATCCGCAGAGCCCGAAGCAAAACCGACAAACCCGACCCTGGTTTAACTCAAAACTGCAAACGCTGTAAAAGTTTCTCAACTCGACAAAACCCATAAGCAAAATCACAGATCCGATCTGAGAATACCACACTCTTACAAACGCGACTTGAAAGCTTTCTCTTTTTCATGATCGAACTATCAATTTGAAAGCTCAATCTCACTTCAAATCCTTTTTCTTCAGTGGTTGATACAATTGTGCTAAGCTATGTCTTCATTTTTGCACCAAAGAACTCTCCATAGTCTACTCTCGGATCCTTATCCACTATCACCGCGCGGTTCTTCTAATGCCCAAAGACAAATTTCAATATTTGGGCGCACAGGGCTTATAGTACTATTCTCGCTAATGCTAATTCTTGGTGTATTCATGCCATGGACGGGGATGCCTGATCTCTTTTCGGTGACTGGACCTTCTCTTGCTAAATGGCGTCAATACTCGCTAGCCCAAGCGGTGTCATTTGTGGCCAAGAATGGGACTGTGATTGTTTGTGCAGTGAGCGAGCCTTACTTGCCGTTTCTTAATAATTGGTTGATTAGTATTGCAAGGCAAAAGCAGCAAGACAAGGTGCTTGTTATTGCTGAGGATTATGCAACGCTGTATAAGGTGAATAAGAGGTGGCCTGGCCATGCTGTGCTTATTCCACCAGTTCCTGATTCCCAAACTGCGCATAAGTTTGGTTCTCAGGTATAATCCTTTTCTCAATTTGCCGGTTTCATTTTATTTTACTTTGAAGTTGAGTTTTAAGCTTTAAAAATAGTTACAATTGATGGGCGATGTCTGTTTATTTAGCTATCATTTGCTGCAAATTGAAATACCATTGCTTGTATAGATCTGGCGGCTTACTTATGATTCAATGCTAAATAGTGAAATTTGGAAATTTCGAATTTCGATTGCTCAATGATTACAGTAAGGTTGGAATTTCGGTTGTTCGAGTGGTTTTCACGGGAAGTTTCCCCTATTGACTTCTTGGCCTAATTTACAATTTTCACTTCACAAGTCTCCAATTTTCCTGCGAATTTTGCTTAGTGATCCATTAGCCACTGTGTCTTTCTATGTGATTGACTTTGTTGCTATTCTGAATGCTCTTGCTTGGTTCCTTGAATAGGGATTCTTCAATTTCACATCTCGAAGACCTCGTCACCTGCTGCACATTTTGGAGCTTGGATATAATGTTATGTATAATGATGTTGATATGGTCTGGTTACGAGATCCTTTCCCCTATTTGGAGGGAAAACATGATGTGTACTTCACCGACGACATGGCTGCTGTAAGTAAATTAACTCTTGTTCTAGTTTGGTGCATTTCCCTGTCAAGTATAAATTTATTACATTTTGGAATATTTAGCAATTGATAACAGAGTTTATTCCCCTAGTGATTTGTTAAATCCAATTAATACCTACTGCTCTTTTTGGCAGTTAACATTGTGATATTAACTTACCAAGTTTTCAAACTTGCAATCAAAATCACTGAGATACAGAGTACCCTTTTGTCAAGAGTGAACGATTGGTTATATGATAGTTAAAATCACATTGTTAAATTAAACTAATTTACATGCTACTTGGAGTGCTACCTTGTACTCCTCCAGTCCATCAAACTCTAGCTTCAATGATACTTTGGAGGCAGTTGCATACTGAATGACCTATGCTTATTAGTGCTTTGCATTGAAAATAAACCTTCATAATTGGTTATTATCTTTTCTGCAAGGAAGGGGCTCCCTGCATTGTTTTTGAAATAAATTTAAATTTACACCAAATTTAATGAAATTGGTTGCAGTTGTGTTCTTTTCAGTATTAAAGTGGTTGCGTTGTTTCTGAAACTTTTGCTGTTTATCAAATTGGTGAGAAATAAAATTTCCAAAACCGTGTTTGCATGTTTTTAAATGGTACATTATGTTATCTTTGTCAGAGTGTTTGTAATACCTTCATGCTTTTGGATGACCAGGTGAAGCCTCTGAACCACTCCCATGCTTTGCCACCTCCAGGGAAAAAGGGGCGCACTTATATATGCAGCTGCATGATTTTCCTGCGCCCTACTGATGGAGCAAAACTAGTTATGAAGAAATGGATTGAGGAACTTCGTGCTCAGCCATGGTCTAAAGCAAAGAAAGCAAATGACCAACCTGCTTTCAATTGGGCATTAAACAAAACTGCTGGGCAGGTTTGTTCTTTTGCTGTTTCATTGTTGCTTCTTACTTTACATAGAAACTGGAGTACTCAGCAATAGCTATAGTCCCAGTTAGGATACTTGAAATGCGTTGACCATGGCTTTGTATTTCCACGACATATACTATTTTGTGCAGGTGGACCTTTACCTATTGCAGCAAGCGGCATTCCCTACAGGAGGATTATACTTCAAGAACCAGACATGGGCGCAGGAAACTAAGGGAAAACATGTTATCATTCACAACAATTACATCACAGGTTTTGAGAAGAAGATAAAGCGGTTCCATGATTTTGGCCTTTGGTTGGTGGATGATTATGCTCAAGAGTCTCCACTTGGAAAAGTATGATGAGTTGAAATACTGTCTAAACTATTTCTGGATGATCAGTCATCACTTCTCCACTGCTGGCAAAATGCAAGTTGCAAGTTGCACAATTTTCTTCCGTCAACTGCCAGTCGCTTTATTATCCTGTTCAAGTTATGGAGCATTGGAAGCTTATGGAGTTATGGTATTCAGGTTACATGGTCATGCAGGCTTGATAACCAAGAGAGTTTTTTTTCCCCTCTTTTTAATGGCTCGGTTTTGTATTCTTTTCCTGACCCATGGAATTCATCACATAAAGGAACAGCAAAACATCCTTGTTTTGCCGTAATGAATTAGATCACTAAGCCCTATTAACAACTTCTGTAATGACCCATTTGCTATACAAAATCAATACATTCTTCTGAAGTCAATGAAAGAAAAATTAATTATCGAATCTATTGTGAAATCCTCAGATGATCCATTGTTGATGGTTTTGATCGCAAATTGTGCTCCTATTTAGTTATTTGCAACAGCCTAATCCAAGTGATTTCATGTTATGTGCCAACTTTGTAGGTTTCAACTGGTTTCTCAGCAGAAAGTAATATTTCATCGTATTGATGACAAATTGAAAGCCAAAAGAATGTAATGTCAACCAAGTTGAACTAAGCAGGTTACGTGTTATTTTCAGAAAAAAATTAGAAAAAGGAGATTACGTGTATCCACAATCTTGCTTTGATGTTTTCGACTAAAATATAGTTTTGCCAAGGTCTATTCTTGGTTGGGGGAAGAAAAGAAATTATATTTTCGTAGTTGGAAAATAAAAACTGTAGTAGGATATTAATTGGAGGGTAGTTGCACTGCAAAATGAGTAGAGTAGAGGAAGAAGTGTCGGCTGAGAATATTTACAAAATTATAAAAAAGGATTAAATTAAATAATTATTAGGTTAATTTCGGGCATGGCCCATGGGCTGCCCCTGGCCCTCGGAGAATTAATAACTAAAACCTAAAAGCTTCATTATTTAATGATAATCAACAATTTGTTTTTTAGAGTTGAAAACAGCCGAAAGGAAATTAAATAAATGTGGCGAGTTGTAACAGGTAAAAAGCAATCTCTACACACACAGTTATTATTATTAACAAACAGATATTAAGGAAAACGATATGGTAAAAAATCTTTCGGACAATCACCGATACAAAAGTTTAGCCTATAAATAAACAGCGGTAGAACAAGAAAAATTGGACTATTTCGAAAAATTTCAAAATTTCAGCTTCACTGAAAATTCGTCAGAAAACTTTCCATCTCAAGTCTTAGCATGAACAAAAACTTGTTTTGACAGTGCAGTGACGACCAAACCCGCGTTAACTTTCTTGACCTTTCGGCTTTCACTGCCCTTTTTTTGGCTCTCTCCCTATATATCTATATCTCTGTCATACCATTACTCAACTCACAAGCATCTTGAATTACTCTCTCCTGCTTTTCCTTTTCACTCAAGACCAGACATCACTGAGAAAGATTACTTGTCATGGTGTCTGCATGTAATTGCAATCAGTTTTTGAGCTAATTTGATGGGACTGTAATGGGTTCTCTGGAGACTGTGCTTCCATTGAAGAGGGAGAGTCTTCTTCGCTCTTCGTCAGCTGGTAGACACTCGTTTTTGCAGAGACAACCCAGATCGAGATTTTCCCGTTTCTTGCTTTTCAAGAAGCTAGATTACCTTCAATGGATTTGCACGGTAGCTGTATTTTTGTTTTTTGTGGTTCTTTTCCAGATGTTTTTACCTGGTTCTGTTATTGAGAAATCGGAAGATTCGTGGAACGAGGTGGAGAATGTATCTGGGGATTTGTTGTATTTGAAAGAAATCGGCACTTGGGATTTTGGAGAAGATATCAAATTCGAGCCTTCAAAATTTTTGCAGAAATTTCGAAAGGAAGTTAGGGAAGTCAATTTTTCATCTAGTTTTAATAGAACACAGCTCCGTTTTGGGTACAAGAAACCCCAGCTCGCATTGGTTAGTACTTAGGAATCTAATGTTTTTAGCATTATTAATTTTGGTCCTTTCTACTTGTTGTATGTATGGCTCTACTTATTAAAAGGGTTCTGTTTTATTTTTGGTTTATGTAAGATTTTTTACTTCAATGCTGGATTTTTCCCCCTTTCGTTTAATTTGTTTTATTTCCGATTTTCTTGTAGGTCTTTGCCGATCTGTCAGCTGATCCACAGCAGCTGCTGATGGTTACTGTTGCAACTGCATTGCAGGAGATTGGTTACTCAATTCAGGTTGCGTTACTGATCTGTATTGTATTTTGCTATTCAAGAGGAAAAATGCTATGCTTGAATGCAATTTTCTAGTATTTTGTGCTTTAAATTAATAGACCGATGCCCTCTCAAGTGTCTTCGAAGTGCTTCTGTGACTTCGTAGACTCTTTACTGATGGTCATGAATTAGAATGGAGAGATTCCTTGCTAGAAGTGAGTTGCTATAATCAACTGGGTAGCAATGTCTGTATGGATGTTGAGATTTGGATGACAAAGTATTTGAGAGATCTTTGAGATGATGAAAAGTTCATGCCTCATTTTTGTTATTATTAATTTTTCGGAGCCTCACACTGAGGAGAGATGTAGAGAGAGAAAAGAGCAGAAGAGGGGTCAGTTGATGCCTTTTGTTGGAACTTGTGGTCAGAAATAGGAAAGGAATGAAGTCTAACCCGTTTTGGGAGTATGAAACTATTACATAATTTTATGGGATATATAGGTTGAGAGAAGAACAGTACAGATGAATTCAGATTCGGCAAATTGAGAGTTTGAGAAAATGACATTTGAACAATCAATGTTGTAGCAATTTAAACTTTTCACATACTCATGATTGATAAGCATAGTATTTACAGCTTTGGCTAATAGTAGAGGCATATCAATCCATTGCCTGCATAGCACTATATCTATTTTTTGCCATAAAAGACATTTCCTTTTGATGCTTACAGAAAGTCGCTGACGCAATTTTCTGGAGATAATCTCTTGTGTATCCTGACGTTGAATTTATTTAGCAGGTTTTCTCAATTCAAGATGGTCCTGCGAATGGCATATGGAAGATCATAGGAGTTCCAGTCACCATTTTTCAGAGAAACCACAAGATGGAGATTGCTGTTGATTGGCTAATGTATGATGTTATGCTAATGATCGCCAAAATATCATAAGTATTTGGACCGGTATTAATAAATCATAGAATTTGTTTAAGAAGAAACTGTTTGAGAACCTCTTACAGTAGTTAGGAAGTGCAATATTTGGTCACTTCTGAAACTATTACATGTTATGAAATTGTCATACTGTTGATCGTTTATTTGCTGCAGCTCACTTGGAGTTTTCTGTGTGGGTTTTTCTCAGTTTGTCAGGCAACCAGCTACTTTTGGTGGATGCCTTGATTCTCGGTGTTCTTATTTTTAGCTTTTTAATAAACATTGTCTTGTCAGGAGAAACACCTTTGCTTATACCTTGCCTTGCCTTTTGCCTTGACTGGAAATCCAATCACCTCAATTTTTATATTTTGAGTAATGAAGATAGCTCATCTGATCTGATTCCCGAGGAGATTTGTCCTGTTAAATATTTAAATGCTTTAAAAGTATAATGTATGGCACTCATGTTGATTTTGTGTGTTAAGGTAGCTCGTTATTTGTATCTCAAATTATTTAGCCTGGTTTGTCTTATTGGGTTTAATCTTTTTGGTCACTTTAGTTTGATGCTTTCTTATTGCAGTTATGATGGCATACTCGTGAACTCCCTAGAAACCAAGGCTATGTTTTCATGGTGAGATTTATTATCATTTTATTTATTGAATTTTCCTTTGTCCAAATGCTTTGGTTCAATCCCTTCTTCTTCTGTTGTAAAAAATTTATCCTTGAGGTTTTCTTGGTTACAGATTTAGCCTTCCCTTTGCATCTACATTTTCTGCAATTAAATTTTGTTTTGAAATCCTAGATGTTTATTCTTTCTTTGATCTCATTACTATTGTTTATTATTAACATTTATAAGCATTAAAACTATCATAATTGAGTTGGTTTGCACTTAATTGTCTGAATGAATTAACTCAAATGATTTCACGTTTTATAGTTTTATGCAGGAACCTTTCAAGTCCATACCTCTTATATGGACCATCCATGAAAGAACACTGGCTATTCGTTCGAGACAGTATGCTTCAGATGGGCAAACTGAGCTTGTCAGTGAATGGAAAAGAGTTTTCAACCGTGCTACTGTAGTAGTATTCCCAAACTATGCCCTGGCGGTAATTATTTATTACAAAGTTTTTCATCGTGGACACTTGTTAAGTTCCTTGGTATTAGTTTCCATGTAGTAGTTCTTTCTTATCAGAAAATACTATTTTTAAGTCATAGCATTCTGATTGAATGCAACTCTCTGTCAGGGTTCACCTTATTAAATACCTTATATATTGTAAACTGTAACCCAGCATATTGTTTATATGCATGTTCTTACTTAGAGCTGATGCTTTTAGCATTGGTGCTGAAGTTGATATTTACCTCCAGTGGCTTAATTTCTAAAATACAGATGATGTATTCTGCGTTTGATGCTGGAAACTATTATGTTATCCCGGGTTCTCCAGCTGAAGCATGGGAAGCTGATGTTATGGCATTATACAAAGATAATGTCCGTCTGAAGATGGGTTACGGGCCTGATGATGTTGTCATTGCAATTGTAGGAGGTCAATTTCTGTACAGGGGTTTGTGGTTGGAGCATGCACTCATTTTGCAGGCTCTGTTACCAGCTTTTCAGGACTTCCCTTTTGATGATAATTCAAATTCTCATCTCAAAATCATTGTTTTAAGTGGGAATTCAACTAGTAACTACAGTGTGGCTGTCGAGGTATGATTTATGTAATGCTTGCTGATCTTGATTAACTGTTTCTTAAAGAGAGATGCTCAATTTCCATTACTTCTCTCCAGACAATTGCTGTCAACTTAAATTATCCAGGAGGTGCCGTAAAGCATGTAGCTATTGAAGAGGATGCAGGGAGTGTGCTAAATGCAGTTGATATTGTGGTGTATGGGTCCTTCCATGAGGAACAATATTTTCCAGAAATTCTAATGAAAGCTATGTGCATTGGGAAACCCATCATAGCTCCAGATCTCTCTATGATCAGAAAATATGTACGTTTATAATTTGCTGATTTCTCTTTTATCTTTGTGCACTAGCAGTATTCATGAAGTACATAAAATGTGATCTGTACAATTTATAAGATGAAATGCAGGTTCATAAGCTAAATTCACTTAATAAGCCTTATCCCTGGTACTTGGACGAGTGGCATATATTTCGGTTTCTGCTTTTGTTTTCAGAGGCATCATTATTCAGTTCTCTATATGATTTAATGTCCACTGTGCTTTTGTTCATATATCCTCCCCAAGTCTATCAACCTATCTTTTGCCCATGAAATATAGATTCCTCATTATTTGCGCAACAGGTGCTGATGAGCTTTTCCCCTTAGGGCTCTTTACCTCTGTAGTCTCACTATTCTTCCTTGATCATTCTCATCCACATCAAAGATTTGTCCTTTTTATTTTCATCACAACAAACATGAGTATATTTAGTAGTATGTGTGATAACTTCATTAGATATAGCAAAACAGATGAGTGAGCCTTCTTCAAATCAATTGGCATGAGATAGATAATATTTTTCTGTTTCAGTTATTTGATCAGCCTCCATATACTTTCTGAGAGTAGTGGCTCTAGCAATCCAGCATGACCATATTTTGTGGTACATGGAAATTTTCAACAGGGCTTAGTTAAAACATCAGTTTTTAAATGATCTTGCCGTTGAATATATCAAAATACGCATTTTTTTTGTTCTTTGGTGTCTGTTAAGCAATCTACTGACTTTATTAGCAATAACATTTAGGTTGATGACAGGGTGAATGGCTATCTTTTCCCTAAGGAGAATATCAGGGTTCTGACACAGATCATATTGCAAGTGATTTCTAAAGGAAAAGTATCTCCTTTTGCGCACAATATTGCTTCAATGGGAAAAGGTACTGCTAAAAACCTGATGGTTGCAGAAACTGTTGAAGGTTATGCTTCTTTACTTGAAAATGTTATCAAGCTCCCTTCAGATGTTGCACCTCCTAAAGCTGTTGTGCACATTCCTTCGAAATTGAAAGAACAATGGTGTTGGCATCTGTTTGAAGTGTTTTTGAATTCCACTTATGAAGACAGGACTTCAAGAAGTTCTAGATTCTTAAACATGCTCGAGGAGCAGTGGAACCATAGTCAAAAAGGGAGCTCTGGTTCTATAGCATCTAATGATGAATCATTTTCATATGAAATTTGGAAAGAAGAGAAAAATAATGAGATCCTTAATGCAAGAAAGAGAAGAGAGGAAGAAGAGGTAAGGAGTTGGCAATATTATGCCTTAAGCAAATGTTGGATTGGATAAAACATCTTACCTTTTTTTATTGATCTGCATCTTTTGAGAAAATTTGATATCCTTTATTTTATGCAGTTAAAAGATAGGACTGATCAACCTCATGGTACATGGGAGGATGTTTATCGAAGTGCCAAAAGGGCCGATAGATCTAGAAATGATTTACATGAAAGGGATGAAGGGGAGCTTGAGAGGACAGGCCAACCATTGTGTATTTATGAACCATACTTTGGAGAAGGAACCTGGTCTTTTCTTCACCTTGGTTCACTTTATCGTGGAATAGGCTTGGTGAGTTTGTATATTTATTTCTGATCTGTTGTCCAAATCATTTTTATTTTATGGGAGATTGCTGCTGGACAATTTATTAGCCACTTTGTTTTTACATTAAGGTACTTGACTTTTATGGTCCTTCTGTTGATTGACATTGTTGGAACCTTGTATAAGACATTATTTGGGTTGGTTTTGTTCATCATCTTATCTTCTTGTCCTTACCTTCGCGGAAAAATGTATATTCTTATGCAATTCTGTTCTAATTCAGCTTATTTTGTAATTCTGTACAAGGGCATTTATCTTTCACTATCTGATGTTGATATAATGGCTATGGTTTCAGTCTGCAAAAGGTAGAAGACCCTGGGTAGATGACGTCGATGCACCCTCTCTTCTTCCACTTCTTAACAATCCATACTATCGGGAAACTCTTGGGGAATATGGAGCCTTTTTTGCAATTGCAAATCGGATAGACCGTATTCACAAAAATGCATGGATAGGGTTTCAATCTTGGAGAGCAACAGCAAGGAAGGTATATAGCCTTAGTCCCTGTTTGTTTGTATGTATTTGTTTCTGGCTGTTTGTTTATTTGTCATTGACTGCGTTTTGCACATGCTTTACCTATTTCTGAAGCTAGTTGTCTCTTCTGCATTCTGGGTCCTTCGATTGTGAAAAGAATCTGTCAGACTAGGTTAACATTATAAATGTGAGGTAGCCCCTGGGATATGCTAGCAAATGCTGAGATCATGAAGCTTGCAGGTTTCCCAGGGTCAGCTGCTTGGATCCATTTTTGTTTGCAATGCAGAGACTTTTACTTTTGTTACTGATTTCCTTTTATCACTAAATTTACTATGCCTGAGCACTTCTTATGTGGAAAATTTATTGCTTATGGTAACAAGATACAAATTGAAAATATTGAAAAAGACCAAATTAGAAGAAACTCTTAATCTGCATGTTCATTTATTTTTCCATTATTATTGGAGCTAAAATGTTAAGAAATGGAAGACAAACCTTTGCATTCCTAGATTGTTTCGTGATTTTCTCAGTTTAATTTTTGGTTGTGGGGGTATAAGCAGGCATCTTTATCTCGGCCTGCTGAAAAGGCACTATTAGATGCTATTCAAACGAGAAAGCATGGGGACACACTCTACTTTTGGGTTCGTATGGACATGGATCCAAGATACCAGTTGCAACAAGATTTTTGGTCGTTCTGCGATGCTGTTAATGCTGGCAATTGCAAGTAAGAGCTTTGAAATGTGTTTCATATTTTATTATCTACTCTGTTGGTGCCCAAATTGTCTCTATATCCTTTCTTGTTTACATATTGGACTGATTTCTCATTTTAATGGCTGATTGAAGGTGGGCATTTTCTGAGACGTTTAAGAGGATGTATGGTGTTGATCAAGATTTGGATTCTTTACCGCCTATGCCTGATGGAGATACATGGTCTGTTATGCTGAGCTGGGCTTTACCAACTAGGTCCTTCTTGGAGTTTGTAATGTTTTCAAGGTGTGAGTTTTCCTAACACACTATTTAAGGCTTCACCTCTTTTGGAACAATTTTGCCTGAAATTTTATTGCAGTATTAAAGATGAGCTGCTTGAATGCAGAATGTTTGTGGATGCATTGGATGCACAAATGTACAATGAGCACCATCAAAGCGGGTATTGCCATTTGAGTTTGTCGAAGGTAATTTCGTTGTCTCTCTTTAATTAGGTTTTTGTTCTTAATTGAATAAGTCTGGTTATCATGAGTGAATAAAATGTTTCTATTGGGAGTTAAATCCGATATTACTTCTAAGTGTCAGAGATTAGTTAAATTATGCTTGGTTTACATTCAAATTTATTTCAAATATGTTTTAATTAGTGGACATTAAAATCTTTTTAATTGTTTTCATTCCCCATGAAAATGCATAGAATATGTGAAATTATATAGTCATGCAAAAGTGAACTTGTGCCTATTGCCTAAAAATGTAGTTGTTTGAGCTACTGTTGTAATACTCAATGATTGATTCAATTTTTTTCTTTTTAAATGATGGTTCTCAAATTGAATATTGTGATTATACACAGGGCTGTGGTAATAACAAAAGTCATTTGCATTTTGGATTTTGTAGGATAAGCATTGTTACTCACGGGTTCTTGAGCTGCTCATAAATGTCTGGGCATACCACAGTGCAAGGCAGATGGTTTATGTGAACCCTGAGAGTGGCTTAATGCAAGAGCAACACAAACTGAAGAGCCGGAGAGGTAAAATGTGGATCAAATGGTTCTCATACACAACCCTTAAGAGCATGGATGAGGACTTGGCTGAGGCTGCAGATTCTGACCGCCCAAATAGAAGGTGGTTATGGCCATCAACAGGAGAGGTAGTTTGGCAAGGAGTTTTTGAGAAAGAGAGGAATCTTCGGAATAGGCAGAAAGAGAAGAGAAGGCAACAAAGTAAGGACAAACAAAACAGAATGAGGAGAAAACGCCACCAAAAGGTAATAGGGAAGTATGTAAAACCCCCACCAGAAGACATAGAAAATTCAAATTCAACAATGCTTACATTAAAGCTTTTATAGTACAAAATTGCAACAGTTGAAGTTGGCAGCCTTGGAGGTAGTTAACTAGGTATCAATTTGATAATTCTTTTATTGTTGATTTTTCCCTCTTCATCACTTGTATTTTATGGGAGAGGTTTTGCATGTAACTAACTACACCCTTGTTAACGGTGAAGAGTAATGTATACTAGTTTTTGCATTCTTTTCAGTTCTTGTTGGTGATTTATACAGGCAAATCAAGCCAGAAGACAGTTGGGTGCCAAACTGCAAAGTTTAAATTCTTTAATGATGAATTGGCATCTATTACTGGATATTATGTACCAGAAGCACAGACAACGACAATACTCCACAATAATAATTGCTTGAAACGATTGTTATTTTAACTCATAAATTATATGGATCAAACATAGTGACAGTATTAAATGTCTGTAGATGCCAAAATTCAGACGGCATGAAGTAATGCATTTTTAGAGCATCTAAAAGCTACTCTTAATTTTGGAACTATATCCACTCTTGTTATCATTATATCTATCCCAGAGCATGACACTTCCATATTTCGAAGAAGTTTTAACGAAAGGCAGAAACTTTGAAATGAGCTATCTGTGGGCACAAAACCATAACCAGCAGCAGCCCGAGATGCCGGAACCCCTGCGAAGAACTTATGAGCTGTAACAGATGATATCCATTTGTTCCAGGACCTCTTAAATTTTCCAGCATTACTTGAAGTATACTCGCAAGGAGGATTATTATAAAATTGTATCCAAACATATCAAATAGCGCAGTGGAAAGTGCACTATTGAAGCATTGATCAGGAAATGGACATTGTGGCGCTGCAGTTGGGTAAACTTTCTTTTTCCCTGATCTGCTGAGCTGAGACAATCGTCGAGCAAGTGTTGGGTGAAAAACTGCCACCTTTCTCGATGTCAAAATCTAAACCATCCAGTACAGCGTCGCCTAGAGGCCGTGAGTTTGAGTGGCCGCCAAGGAAATTGTTCCACAAATAATTGGCGACATTATTAGCATCACCTGCCGATGCCTCCAATGGAAAGCAATAATTTAACCCCTCTGTTTTGGCAATATTTGATTTCTTTAGAAATCCTTCGGCAACCGTTTGACACTGGGTCGCGATGACCAGCTAAGTTGATTTGAGGCTTTTTTTCCATTGCCGAAATTTTGAGAGAAATGCAATGTTAACAATGCACATGTTGCAGTAAGTGAACCTTCCCTCTCGTCCTGGCCCCAATACACAACAACGCGACCAGCATCGGATTTGAAAATTAGAGCAAGCAGTATAACAATTGAAAGAGTTGCAGCTTTCGGGTAGAGTTTAAAATTAATCGTTATCTTTTAATCAAAGCTTGATTGATAGGGCTACTTTGCAGCTCTATTTATAGTTGGGCACCCAATCTACGTACATGCATGGTCAGCTTGCAATCATTACTGTGGTGACTTCGCGTTTGGCTTGTTCGGCTACTGAAGCAATGAGATAATCGTGAGTAGTGACTCGGAGATTTTGGCCAAACAGTACAAAGCATCTGGCATTTTTCCTGCGTTGATATCTCATGATCTGTCCCTACAACATTTTTGGATTATCCTTTGAAGCAAAAATAGTAGGGAAAGAGTGGGAGTTGATAGGTGCCATAGTTGAACAAAGGTCAGCTTCTAAGTAGCTGGATGCAAAAAGTAACTCTAGGCAACTGGCAAGTAGCGTCAATGCAGTGTCAAGAATGAACTTATTTTGGCGCGTTAGGTCATAGTTTGTTTCACTATCACAACTAAATAAGAATACAAATTTAAATTGTATTCTATCTTTTGGCATAGGCACCGGAGCTCATCAACTGCAACCAGTAGCACAATTGTTCACTCCTGGTTGATTAACCATATTAATTTTAAACATGGATGATTTACATTTTAAAATTCAAATTCAGGATACATGATATTGCTACTTTTGGATTGATACAACGGATTTGAGTTAGAAAAAAATTACAAAATAAATTTTGAAACCACAAGCACGAATTTCATTGTGAGTTCTACCAATCTAAAATGGTTTTCCTGCCAATTTGAGAAGAGTTCCGCATTTCATGAAATGTCGACAAAATGACCCGTTTTCAAGTTCAACGATGCCCATCTCATTCGGCCCAGACAGCTAACAAGCGGCATATTAGCCAAAAATTTTATTCCGTACCCAATCAGGCCCATTGAGATCCACCTTTAACTATAGCGGACCAAGAAAAGAAATAGTCTTTTTGAGGGCTTGTCCGTTAATAAAAGAACTGGGAAGAGCGTAATAAGCAAGGAAAATGCTTTGGAGTAGTTCTCAAGCCATGCAGCTCATCTGTCGTTTTTAGAGGGATGTGGTTCCTTTGGGCCGGTCGTTCAGTGGGCTTAAACTTGGAGTGGACTAGAGACGCGCACGTGGCGACAAAAATACGCCTCTTACGTGGCATGAAAAATCCAGATGGTTCACAGTTTGGGTTGGGAGACGCGCGAAACATCTCGAAGAAAGAAGAAGGGAGGAGATTTTTGGCCAGTTTGAAATTCACTGGTAGCTTTATATATAAAAGGCGATATCTTATATCTTTTGTCCGAGAAAAATCATTTGATACAGAGCAGCGTTGATCGCATACAGAAGACAAGAGACAGCCACGACATTTCCGTTTGGGCTTGTGGATTGATCGTGCCGATAGCTGAGTAATTTGGATTGGGGAACCGTTTGGCTGGACTTTCGTTTTTGTTTGTTTCATCAAAATAAACTGTAAGTGGCTGTTTGTTCTGTTCTTAATCTATGACTGTTCTTTTTTCCGTTTCATTTTTCAGAAGTTTTATGTGTTTGGCTACTTACATTTACAGTATTATGGAAACGAGCATTTGAGAATGAAGATTAGATTGGTCTATTACAGAAAGTTATCAAAAACATTAGCTTCTGTTTGTTGTTTCCTTTGTGTTTCATTTTATGTGCTTGTTTTCAGAATTTGATTAGAAATGAGAGCTTATTTGGAAGTTCGAAACTTTAGCGGTTAGGTACAAGTAATATGTTGACTGTTTTAAAATTTCAATCAATTGATGAACAGAAACTCGTATGATATTTTGAATTTAATGGCGGTGCAGTAAAGTTGGTTGCTTTTATTTATTTTTTTTTTTTGGAGAATTAAGAATTTCAAGTGGCATAGAAATCGATTAGAAAAAATATGGAGGAGGATAATATTGTTCAGAACCATAAAAAATATTGTGAGATCCTGTTTATGCTTGAATGGTTGGTGTTTTAATGGTTTAACCTCAATGCAGTTGTCTGTTGCATTTTGATGTTTGACAATTTCCGATCCAGCACATCGAAGAAGTGGATGATTTCATAATAACTCTCAACTTCACTTTTTCTTCTTGCAGTATCTCAACCTCTGGTGATTTCTGAGCACCTAAATTCAACTCGTGAAATAACTACTGAGGTTTTTTTTATTGCTAACACGCTTTCCTGAGAATGATGCCCATGTGTAGATACATGGACTCATACCCCATGAATGGGAACCAAATGCCTTCCAACCAGAACTATCATCCTATCTTGGATGCCATGCCACAGTTTGGGAATTTTGATCCATCCAAATCTTTTGTTACCAATCAGCCTTGGCCTTATGCTAACAATTTCGTTCCAATCCCATGTTACTCCTGGCACAGCCATGGTAACTTTCCTGATTGTTATAGCTATAGGCCTTGCCCTCATTTTTCATCGCAGCCTTTTCATTGCTGTGGATATCATCCTCCATTTCCTGATAGCTTCCCTGTACATTATGTACCTCCTCCAAATTACGTAATGGAGCTACCTAGGTATGAATTTGACAAGCTTAGAGATAATTATCGTTGTTGCGGGTGTCCTAATCACACACATCACCAGAGTACCGGTGAAAGTGTGAAGGTTGAAGAGCAGGAGCCCGAAGGTGAGAACAAGGTGGGTAATTCTTTGGTTCCATTTCCATTGAAAAATTATCCATATCCTGTTTTGTGGATCCCACCTGAGTACGTGAAGAATAAAGAGCAGAGAAAGCCTTTGGAGTCTGATTTGGCTAGTAGGGAGATATGTTCTCAAGATATGAAGCCTGCTGAGAATGTGAAGCCATCTGCACAGGACCCGAGAGTATGGAGTGGCTGGTTTCCAGCTGACATGAAAAGCCCTCAACCGTTGATGCAGGTTAATGATGGGAGGAGCACTCAGGATCAGAGTAAGGAGGGCAAAACCAGACATTTTCCATTTCCTATAATATGGGTGTCTCCCTACAATAAACAAGGCGGGACTGGGAAGGAAGAGCGTGGAGAGATGAATGCTGCTCCAAGAACTGTTGATGAGCATAGCGTGAATAAACCTCACATGATCCATGAGAGCTCTGGTGACCAGCTCAATTCAGAGCCTAAAGAAAAAATTTTCGAACGGAGAAGCATTCCTGTGAAGCAGATGGAAGCACCCATGGAGAAGGATAAATCTGAAGATGCTGAGATGGGACAAGCAGATTTTTACCTTTCAAAAATGGAAGATAATGGGATCGATAAGGCTTCTGGAGCTAGTGCAAAAAGACAGTCCTCATCCCCTCCAAAGGCCTCAAAGTTGCCTCCTGTTTGTTTGAGAGTTGACCCCTTGCCTCGAAAAAAGAATGGTAATACGAACTCGAGGTCTCCTAGTCCTCCTGGATTGAAAAGGCAGTCACAGAAGACTACAAAAGACACTCCTAACGAATTTGATTCATCAGATTTGACAGCAGTGAATGACCAGAGTGTACAAGTGCAAGAATGCACTTCAAACAGTAGCAAGGAGCCAGAAACCAAGAAAAACATAGGTAAGGATGTAGAGGGTGTGAAAAGGAACACTATTGTAAAAAAGGATGAAGAACAACGAAGCAGCTATCAATCCCAGTTTCCTATTTCTTCGTCAGTTGATTCTGGAAAAGAGGCTTCCAACAGCCTAACTCTGGAGAAGACTAAAAAGAATGAGGAGGAAGACGTAAGTGACAAGGACAAGAACTTGAGGAATGCAGATGAGTTGAAGGCTGATCAAGTGAATGAAAGAAAAGTAACAATTAATACGAGCAGATCCTGTGTTAGAGATCCTAAGGCAGAGGGAAAGAAGCTATCGGCTGAGGAAGCAGCTTTACGAATCCAATCTGCTTATCGTGGTTTTGAAGTGAGGAAATGGCAACCGCTGAAGAAATTGAAGCAAATTGCTAAAGTTCAGGAGGAGATGGTTGAGGTTAGGAATAAGATTTGTGGTTTAGAGTACTCAGCTGATCTACAGAGAGATGAGAAGCAAAGGGCAGTTATAGGAGAAATGATAATGAATCTTCTCCTAAAATTGGACACCGTTCAGGTATGATCAGTTTCAGTTCAAATTAGGTGTTATAAGTAATCCATAATTTTCTAGGAATAGGCAAAGGAATTTTTTTTTTTTTTAATTGCTATTTTAATTTGTTGGATTCTGTCTGGTGGAGTGTACTTCATTATTTATTTACTATCTCCTAGTGCTTACATTACAACATTTACAGTTGTGGGATTATCATTCTTCTCCTAAATTATAGAGTTTTCCCTTTCTAATCGTAATGTTCTGATTTATTTTCCAACTTTAATGTTTTCCAGGGTCTGCACCCGAGTCTCAGGGATGTTAGGAAATCATTGGCAAGGGAACTTGTTATGCTACAGGAAAAGCTTGATTTATTCGCCAAAGCTAAATCTTCTGAAAACTCCATAGATCCTAGTGATATCATAGACGTTAAAGGACGAAATGTGAATGTGAATCAACATGTGAAACATGATGCTTTCCAGCAGAAGGATTTAGTGGCTGATACCCAGGGAGAGGAAACTTTGAAGCATCCCATTGTTGTCGAAGAGGAGCATAGGGAATTTGAACAGAGTGCTTTACCAGTAACTGGAAATTTAGAACCTTGTTTCAAAGGCCCAGAGGACAATGTGGGTGGTGGAGAGCTTCATTCTAGTGAAGAGCTAATAACAGAGAATCATGTTCGTTCTGATTTTGTGCAAACTTTTCAAATGCCATTAGAGAAAAGTGCTCCTGCGGAGATGACAGGAGCTCAACTTGAAAATGTGTGGTGTGACCCAAACAATGAGGGACAGTTTGTACCAGTTGAAATCAATGAATCATTGCATATGGATGATAATTTGCGAATGAGCAAACCAGAGGAACTGCCAGAGGGGGTAACTGAAAAGGAACCTGTTGATTCTGCTGAGGAGCAACAAATTGCAACAAATATGGTCGGCGTCAAACAGGAAAAATCTGCGGAACCATGTCTGCCTAATGGTTCAGCTTTTTCTGCTGCAGTTGTTGACGAATCAACGGTTGCTAAAGAAATTCTAGAATCGGATTTTTTAAGAGAATTACCTGTAGGAGTTGTCGATGATGCACAACCTGGTGAGAAACTTGCACAGACTGAAATCCAAGATAATGAAGTCTTACCTGGTGGAGATTTGGAACATAAACCCAGCAAGGATGCGTCAGAGCAGCAACCGATGGAATCATGTAAGGAACAGGAAGTAACAATTGATGATTCTTCACTGAATGAGGGGGTTCCAGCTTTGAATGAATTGCAACAACAGCCAGCAGAAGTGCTTGATGAAGAGAGAACAATAACTGAAGCAACTTTACCAGACAAAGAGGTTCCAATTCAGTGGGAGACTAATCAACAGCCTCTGGAAGGGTTTAAAAGAGAAGTCTCTGTTGCTGAATCAAATGATGATTTCATTGGAAAAGAAATGTCTGGGGGTGATGCATTGGAAACACCAACACTGGAAGTAGTCGACCGTAAGCAAGTAGAAGAGTCTCAAGCAGAGCAGGCACGACAAGCTTCATCACTATTATGGCAAGAAAGTCGGGATGAAGTACTGGAAGAAGTTGACCGGGAGATTGTTGATGTCAACTCGGGCAGCATTTCAGAGGCGAAGACCACAGAGAATATCTCTCAGGTGGAAGAAGTACAAATTGGAGAATATCAGGATAATGTTGACCAGCCAACAGCAGGGGATGGAAATAAAGATATTACACTAGAGGACAACGAGAGCCATGAGCTGGAGATGATTAGTGGCTCTGATGGAGTAGCAAATCAATCTAAGGGGATGGAAACTAGTGAAAGGGAAACTGTTGTGCCATCTGCTGGAAGGCAGCCATCTATCGAGGAGCAGAAGATAGAGATGGGAAGTGATAGAAAGCTGATTGAAGAGAATGAGAAAATGAGGATGATGATGGAGAAATTGGTCGAGTCAGGGAAACAACAATTGGCCGTCATATCCGACCTGACTGGGAGAGTGAAAGACTTGGAGAAAAAGCTGTCAAGGAAGAAGAGAATGAGGGCAAGACGGTGTAGAACAGCGGTATCCACACCTTCCAGCGCAACAATGTTAAGCAAGCCTTCCCCAAGGAAGAGATCTGTTAGTGTGGCAATATAATAGCTGTACGAATTGTAAGTAACAGATACCACATCTTCTGTTTGAGGTGATTGTGTGTATTACAATAAAATCTGTGTTAGATATGTGTTCTCGTGATATATCGACTTGAGTTTCATGATTCATATGCAGGTCATACTAATGTAATATGTGCTTTTTATTGTAATTTTTCGGGTTTCATATTTTGTTTCTCTATTGTCTTGTCGAAAGTAACTCTATGAACATTTGTAATCCGCACCATAAACATATCATCATATGTTTTCACAGTTGTGCATGTTTATTATTGTGTGATTATATACAAGGGAAGATGGTTCAATGAATTGGCTTAAGGAAATCAATGTTGGGTTAAATTAATGGAAGATGGTTCAATGAATTGGCTTAAGGAAATCATTGTTGGGTTAAATTAATGAAATCACAGCTAGATGAGCGTGCTACTGAAAACTAAAGCTATAACGCGGCAATTGTGAATTTCCTTGCCCAAGACGGAGTGGGAAACCTCTAATTTGTCAGAATTTACAAAATCAGAAATAAGGTAGGAAAAAGATCTGAGCTTTATATAAATGGAACCATAAAGGTAGCAACTGCTATAGTGTTAGATTAGATATTTAACCATGTCTTCTCATCCAAGCGGACGATACAGACTTCTAGAGGCTAAGGTACGATCTGCTGACTTGAATACAAATAAGAACGCCAAGTTTTATGTGAATTTATGGGTCCATCCGAAAGGAAAGTTACAAACAAAAATAACAAAGACAAGAACGGTCACGAAGCCAGTTTGGGAAGAGAAGTTCGTTTTCTCAGTTTCAGAAAATTTCCTTCACCCTGCCAGCACCACCGTTCTATTTTTTGAGATTTATAGGTCACGTAAGCTTTTCTATGATTCTCTGGTAGGCAGTGGTCAATGTGATTTGAAGACCCTCTTCAGCCAAGAAGAAGTTGGAAACCAATTCGTATATTATGCTGAGGATGATGAAGAAGACGACCCCAGATATAGCATCGCGTTCGAGTCAAATGAGGATAGAGATATTGTACTTGTAGAAGAAGAACATCAGCCATCCGAATTGAAAGCATCGGCTTCCGTTCA
The DNA here is from genome assembly GCA_947857235.1 of Jatropha podagrica. Taxonomy (NCBI): domain Eukaryota; kingdom Viridiplantae; phylum Streptophyta; class Magnoliopsida; order Malpighiales; family Euphorbiaceae; genus Jatropha; species Jatropha podagrica. The sequence goes on from CANUEP010268881.1 coordinate 139,453, forward strand.
AGTTTCTAAAGGTTCAGTCTCCAGAGGAACGCTTTCTTTCGATTTGGTTGTGTGGAAGGGTTATATAGAAACTGTAGGCGGGACCAAGTGGCGCTGTTTGGCTATGCCTTACGATGATTTTATGTCATACAATATTAACCGAGCAACAGAGAAAAATAGAGAAGGAAATTGGATGTTTTTTAGACACTAGTGAAAGCTAGGAATATCAATTTTCTGGTTATGAGAGAATATATTTTCTTTTCTTTTTTTTATTTTTAACTAGAGGAATATATTTCCTTCTCTATTCAATATGTCCATTTTTTTATTTTTTATTTTTCTAACTTGTGCTTGGCCCTTTCTCCATTTGCAGATTGATTATTCTATTCCGGTAACTTTTTGTATATTTTCCTTTTTAGTCCAGTGGAGACGAAATATCCTAAACTCAATTGGTTCATTAGGCGTGGCAGGTTTATTTAACCGCATGATCCGGTTCACGAAACCGCAGTTCAAAATTTTTAAAAAATTAAATTTAATTCCACTTTTAAACAGTCGGATTTGGTTCGGTAATAAAATTGAAGGTTTAAAATTTTTAAAATGTTGAACTTAAATCAGTTTTTGAATAGCTAATTTTGGTATAATTCTAATTTCAGTCAATTTTGATGAACCGAAAGTTTCGATCACTATTTTCAACGATATATATATTATTTTTAAAAAATAAAATCAATTCTAATGTTACATAGTTCTTTCAAATAAAAAATATTTATAGATTTTATTTTAAATAAATTTTAGAACCTTTATATGAGGAATAAAATTAGTAAATTTTACAAAATAATTAAATAAATTATCATTTTATTTTGCCTAAATATCATTAATTAATTAAATTGTTAGAAAATTTTGAGAGGTACTTCAAATAACATAATTTTGAACGAAGTAAATAATCTAAAGGGGAAAAAAGTTTAAAACAATATAATTTTAGACTAAAGATTTTGCTTCTTTTTACCATTTATTTTTTAAAATTTTTAATTTTTTAAATAAAGTGTATTTAAAAAAAATTTTAAGTAAAATGTACCATGTATTAAAATATTATTTAAACTTCTAGAAGGGTGTGGAATAAAGTAAGTTATTATCATTTTGATAATAAAAATAAAAAATTTACGATTTGAAACCGAATCGGATCTTTAGTTGCTGGTTTCAGACGATTTAGATTTTAGCATTAAGATGAACTTTAATCGATCCTTAAAACAATGATTTTGAGTCAATTTTAATTAATTTACAGTACGGTTCGATTTTGGTTCAAAATCAACTGTGGCCATTCCTAGTATTTATAACTGACATTGAAATTAATCAAAGATATTCTAAGTTGAAACCTAATAAGAGCTTAATTATCAAACAAAAAGGAGTCATTAAGAAAATGTCATATTCAAGGTTTTAATTTTTAGTAAATGTTATAAAATATTAAAAATTGAAAAACTAACACATTTGGCCAAAGAAAAAATAAAAATACATAAAGTAACCTCAAACAACATAACCTTAAAAAAATAGAAACACTAAAAAATGGAAAAAAAAATGCTGAAAAAAAGGGAAATGTTAAAAAAAGGAAATCCTAACAAAAAAAAATCCTGAAAAAAAGAAAACAAAAAAACACGAAATTTAAAAGAGCAAATTCTTATACAATTTATGTGATTCAACGACGAGAATGATAACCCGTGAGGACGACAATAAAAATAGTAAATACGATATATATATATATAGACACGCTAGTACATTGGATTAAACCAAATAAATGTGTTGTATATATATACTATGTCAATAAATATGATGTACATATATATACTATATCAGTAATACGGTGTGTGTGTATATATATATGTATTAGTCAGATGTCCGCGGGTTGCGCGAAATGTCAAATTTTATTTTTTAAAAATATTTTAAATAACGCTACTTTTTAATAATCATATATTATTATGAGTGAAAAAATTGAAAATATATATAGTTGAATTAAACAAATAATGAATGTAATGAATTTATTACCAATAAAATAAACTCATTATATAGTTTATTAATTATTGAAAAGAAATCGAAAAAATCAATAGTATGGGGTAATAATTTGTTGAAAATAGAAAATAAAGAGTTTTATAATCTAGTTTTTTTAATTAGTTAATCAAATAAAAATAATGAAAAATTAAAAAAGCCTAAGTAAATACATTTCTTAACATAAAAAATAAAGAGTTTTATAATCTAGTTTTTTTTAATTAGTTAATTAAATAAAAAATAAAAAAATAAAAAAAGCCACATAAGCAAATACATTTCTTAATATTATGTCATGAGCCAGATATATATATATATATATATATTAGGATAAAAACAGTTTTTCAATAAAAATTAAATTACTGATACGCTTATATAAAAATAAAATTATAAAATAAAAATAAAAAATAAAATATGAGAGCTTTCTAAAAATAAAAAATAAAAGAATAGAAATTGAAAACAAAAATATTGGCAGAAAGTAAAGAAACGAAAAAAGAAGACAAGATTCAGCTGTAAAAAAATGTAACAAAAGAGAAAAAAATTGGAAAAAAAAAGGAAATGAGCATTAAATTAGAAAATTAATATAAAAGAAAATACTAAGTAATTAAAACACTAATAATTAAAATAGAAAATTAATGAAAAAAAAACACAAAATCATTAAAATTCTTATTTTTAAATAAACTAATCATAATAAAATAAAAAAGGTATAAAAATAAAAAAAAAATTTAAATGACAAAAATTTAAATTGAAAAATTAATATAATATTTTTTAATATAAATTTTAAAAAATATGACATCATCTACTGTAATTAAAAAAAGAATGAGGTTCAGGATTTCATCTGTTTGGGCTTGGTGGGCCAGATTATCTACGAGCGACGTTCTGTTTTTGTAGTTATGCTTATAGTTTGATTGGCCAGATCAGCTACAGTAGCAGTTGAAATAAGATTAGAGCGTGTATAAATTACAGCTATCGGACTTTCATCGCGTACACGTGGCATTAGCCTCATAATCACGTAAACTGACGCGGCCACTAGAAAGCACACAGAAGGCTATTTACGTCATTCTAGTTATAAAATCTGGTCATTACAGTTTGAGTTCAACCGCTAACATTCGTCTTCACTCTTCCTCCGTCGGCAAGAACCATATATTCCGGCCCCATGCATAGCCCTCAGTCTCCTTTCCTTGGTTCTTATCAGAACCGATCGTCAATCTTTTCTCTTTCTTGATCGAATCTGGACGGCCTATTTCTCATCCAAGATCAAGAAACCAATAGATAAGGAGGGAGAGACTCAAATGGTTGAGATGAAGATTCTAGAGATCAACTTGATCTCTGCGCAAGGTCTAAAGCCGCCGTCCGCCAACATACGCCGGATGCAGACATATGCTGTTGTTTGGATCGATTCCTCCACTAAACTCCGGACCCGAGTAGACCGTGTTGGCAGCGAGGACCCTATCTGGAATGACAAGTTCCTCTTCAAAGTCCGTCCTGAGTTCCTCTCCGGCGAAACATCCGGTGTTTCTGTCGAAATCTACGCGGTCGGTTATCTCCGTGATGCACTCCTCGGCACGGTTCGTTTACTCATTAGCAACATCCCACTATTTTTACCTACTGAACGAATGAAGACTCCTTCCTTCATTGCTCTCCAGATTCGCCGTCCTTCTGGAAGATTCCAAGGGTTGCTTAACATCGGTGCTGTTATCAACGATGGCTCTGATTTGGCATCCTTCAACGGAGTATCGGCTATCAGTTATCGTGATCTTGTAGGAGAGAGCAATCGTCGCCGACGCCGCTGTGATCTAAAGAAGTCGACCTCGACAGTAGAGGATGCTCATAGCGAGAATTTCTGTGGAGATTTGGGAGACATTTCTGATGGCGCTGATTCCACGACTTCTTCGTCGTCAGCCGCATCGACGGCTTTGAAAGACTGGAACGGAATTAGAGATTCGGTGCACTTGAGGTCGTCATCTGACGGTGGAGGGCTATTTTGTGGGTTGCTGCTGCATCGGCGGTTTCCAATATGCTTTTCTGCCCAGAATCTTCAGGTATATGGTGAATCCGAGAAAGAGAATTGACGTATGGGGTAGATCGTTTCTACTGAGTTGATAGAACTCTTTTAGTTTTGATTAGAATGATATGTACTGGGACCATTCCTTTGGCACACTGTTCAGTCATCGATCGGTATCTTTGGATTGACCTTGTTGTCAACAGAGGGTATAATCTAATTCTAGTCTCTGTCCTTCATCGATAGTCTTCAGTCCATTCGTTTTGACTTCGACTTGAATGGAAGTCAGATTTAGAGTCAGTGTCTTTTTGCATGCAATTTTTTTCTTTTTTATAAAATTGAATGAATACAATTTAAACAAGCAAGCAGACTCTGGTTCTATAGTACACAAAGAACACAATATTTCTTGACCATGGGTATAAATATGATTTATATCTTGAAACCTTGGCGACATCTAAAGGGTTAACAGTCAGTGGCAGGCAGCAGAGACAGAGAGAAAGAGGGCTCCCTCAGCAAAAACCAGATTGGCGTGCATGGTCATCCTTGCTATTAGCATCTTTATGAAACTGATGAAGAAAAGCTCTCATCAACACTGGGCTTTGGAATTGGACTGGACTCTTTAGCCAGCGTAGATAAAAAAGAAACAGTGAAATGGATGAAAATTTCTATTTCCGGATGAGCCCATGGGCTTTTCCTTTTACAATAGGATCTCAAGTGGTGTGTATAGCCATTTTTTATTCCAATTTTAGGGATTAAAAAAAAAGGAAAATTCATAATTTACAATGCTAGGTAGGTGAAAAGCGGAAGGAGTAGCAGGTGCAGGGAGGAGAAAAAGTGTAAAATAGAAGTAGATAGATAGGTGTAGGGTGTAGGGTGTAGGAGGGAGCATAGACGTGATTGATTGATCGATAGACGGATATATATAAAAAAAAAAAAAAGAAATAATTAAAGTCCGAAGCGAAGCGGAACCAATGAGAAAGCAGCGGTGTAGTAGTGTAGTGTAGTCGGTGAGCGACGGAGTTTTGGAAATCGAGAAATAAAAACATCGTTAGTGGCATCGTTTTTCATGGGATGCGATATCTGACGCTACGGCTTTGGGTCTTTGTCTGCTCTCTCTCTATTTCTCCGGATTTTGAGCCGATTCGCTGCTAAAGCTCAGCTCCTCTCTCTGCCTCTACGTTAACATTAGAGGTGATGTTTTGTAACCGGTGGCACCCATATTGATTTTGTTTTATAGAAAGTGTTGTTAAAATTTAAAAGAAAAAAAATTGAGTTTTTATATTTCTTTCTAAGTGCTAATAATTATTTCGGGATGATTGGCATTTGGAAAAGGATGCTTCAATTGGCACGTATCCATTATCCAACCGTCCTATTTCATTATGAGTCACTTTCGCTTCTTTTGTATATTGTCTTTTATTTGTTTTGTTACTCGAACTCATTTTCATGGCATGAATCATTGTTTGAAGGAAGAAATTCCACTTCAATGGCAGATTGATAGCACCACTTCCACAAACGATTACATGCTTGTATTCCACATCAATCATATTATTTGAACAGAAATACAGAGACACGATAAGAAGAAGTTGAGTTACTAACTTACTAGTGCACAGTTGCAGCTTTAAGTAAGTTTGGATAGACACATTTAAACAATCTCTTTTTCAATTCAATTGAAATATAGCATTAGAAGCTTGCATATGAAAATGTTATGCATCATATATTGGCGTTAAATTTTGGGTTTTCTAAATATTTGAAAGCAACACAGCAGTATTCTCGCATTTACATATGCCTAAAATTTTAAAAGGAAAAACAATAATGATGATATGGACACATTTTCTAACACTTGAGTGTTGAGTTCACAACAATTTTTGGTTATTAGTTACGAACTTTTGGGTATGTGCACTTTTTTTATGGACATATTTCTGCAAAGACTTTACTCATATAGATGAGATGACCCTTCTCTTTAGATATGCAACTATGTTTCCTCTCGCCTCTTTCCTTGATTTATGGCTCGACTCCACTAACTTGTATATACTATGATTATGCCATTCGTTTCTTTCTACCCTGTTGTAGGTGCTGAAGCCAGAAATAGAGCCCAGACTACACTCATAAAGAAATGCAAATTTACATTTATACTTCTCCTTCTCAAAATATAAATAGTTGTCCGGTAATTATTTTCTCTTAAAATATAAATCGTTTTGAGTATTTTTTCAAAGAAAGAATAATTTTTTTTTTAAATTTTATCTTTACTTATATTAAATATGAGATAAGAGTAATGACATGAGATAAAATGTAATCTGATCTAATTACTATTGATTTTGTCATGATTTAGGTGAATTAGTTTTTTTTTTTTTTTTTTTTTTTTTTTAAAAAAAAACTTTAAACAATTTATAGTATTTAAAAGAGGTGTAAATTGATCACTGTTCTAAGCAAACTTTGAATGAAGTTTTTTTATAAAACTAATCCATTTTGAGCCACCAGTGGGTCTAAACATCTGTTTCAACGTTGGGTTAGTAACTGTATGTGTATGTGCGTCAGTCTAAGACTCCATGTTTCAAAATGTGTTTGGTGGGCTTTACTTAATAAATTCAAGTGACTACAGGACAAAAAAAAGTTACGGCCTTTTTTGAAAGCCCATGAAAGAAAGAAAGCATAGGAAATAAACTATTTGAAGTGACACATGACTTAATGTGCACAAGATGGCTTGCCTGGAAAGAAAGAGCTATTGTGGTGTTGCCACTAACCCTCCTCCTTTCACCACTTCATTCCTTATGGGGTTAATGACTAATGAGGCTCCACATTGTAGGGGTTGTAATTATAAAATAATACAAGTAGAAGTCTTAAAATCTGTTTCGTCTGCTGTATCCATGCCTGGGTATTCCATTATGATTGTACTGCAGGTTTGTACTTTGAGCGATGCGAAGGCATATCCTGATTTATGTTCGTTCCATTCCCTTTCCTGTTTTATGTTTTGGAGGTTTCTTAATTTATTAATGAATATGTTAATATCGCCTGATTTGTATGTCTGGTTGCATTATTTGGTAGATGAAATTTCAATAAATATATGTGCATGAGATGCTTCTGACCCCATCAAATCGTTATTGCATCATTCACTAGATTGATCTAAGTGCTACTCTAAATTTTAAATGAATCGCCACAATCTCTTGTCTAATTGAAAAGTAGGTAAAGAAATCTTTTATGAAGATTTCATTTCTAACATTTCCGTCAAGAAACCAAAAATGTGTTTGATCCATTAATCATCTCACTCAAAATGTTATAATTAAACCAAGAAAGAGAAGACCTGATGTTTATTTTCGTACTTCATATGATATTAAGGTTAATATATATATATATTATAAGGTTAGTCTTTATTATTTATTTTGAATAAGGTTAATTGTTTGCTTTATATTTTTTTGAATGATAGAATCCAAAGCAATGAAATATATAATGCCTTAATTGTTTGTTTATATATATATATATATATATATATATAAATAAATAAATAAGGGTAATATTGAAAAGTAATTTGAATGGAATGCCATTAGGTTTTTGTTAGGTGAAGGCTAAAAGAAAGTCCATAGGAAGGCATTAGATCACTCCTCAGCAGTCAGCAGAACTAAAAAGAAGCCTCAACTTCAGCCCCGCCAGGTAAGATAATAACAACTATTATTATTATGCGTAAGAAAGAAACAACCAAAAAGAAAAAGGAGGAAAAGGTGACAATGCCTCTCTAAATTTTTTTAATTTTATTTAGGTATACCTTTAATTTATTCATCCTTTTAATTTTAAATTTTAAATTTTAAATTTTGATTCCTTTCTTTGGTAAGACAATTTTTATTCCAATAATACTTTACTCCTCGAAATTGAATTTGTAGCTCCGATCATAAGTTGTTCCGTGTGGAATGGTATCTGCTAAAACAGCTCATGACTCGCAAAACCCTAAAAATGAAAAAGGAAGACGCAGTGGAGAAGAAGGTAGGAGAAACAACAGAGCTGCACAAGAACTTTATTCACATAAATTAAAGAAAATTATTAATAGTTAATAACTACTAAAAGGGAAAACAATGGAAAAATAAAAAAGAAAAAAGAAAAAAAAAGTCAAAAAACGTGGGGTTATGAGTAAGACAGCCTTATTACTTTCTTCTTGGTGGTGGCCAAAATCCCAAATGTTTTTTCTTTTTTCTGCTCATTAAAAATCCATTACTTGCTTGAATAACACCTCAACCATCCGCACTATTTCCATGCTCTCTCTCTCTTTCTGCTTACACAAAAACCAAACCACACGCGCTTCACCTATAGAAAAACTGCCTTCTCACCTCATTCCCTGCCTGTCGTTTTTTGTTATATCAAAAAAGGAACCGAAAAGAAACAAAAACCTCTCCTTTCTCTTTCTTTCTCTCAAATGGGTTGTTTAGGCGTGGGTTACCGGCCAAATCTGGACTGACCCATATCATAGTTATCTACCATTTCCAGAAAATATCTTCGGCATAATCCGTTTTGTTTTGGCCTCTATGTTCTTTATTGTTTTTCTTTTAACAGAGGCCTGCTCTGCACTCGCTATTCAAGAGCTCTGTTTTTCATTGTTTTTCTCTCTGCGCCATTTCTCTTCTTCTTTAAATCTGACAAAACCCAGTACGGTAGTGGCTGTGGTCTTGGCTTAAAACAAGGTATGGGTTTTCATGTTTAACTAAAAAATTTTTCTCTGTTCTTGAATTTGTTCTTTTCTTTTCTTTTTATTGTGCGTTTCAGTGATCTGCTCGCGTTTCTTGATCTTCGATGTTGGTTTAGTTATTGATGGTAATGGTTTTTAGTCAAGTGGGGCTTTGATGTTTGATTGATGCTTAAGCGTCACCTAATCTCTTCACTTCCACCTAACATTGTTTTATTATTTTGACGCTCAAAATTGTTTTTAGGGTTTGATGTGTTAAAATCACGGAAGATTGGTTTTTTAGAAACAACGCCGCTTGTTTTTGGCTCAAATAACTGGTTCCTCTAAGAATTCTCATTTAGAATGTTCTTTTTTTTTCTTTGAATCATTTATTATGTTTTACTTTAAAAATGTTATATTTCTCCTTTTAGTAACAATTTAGTGATTGATTAATGTGGGAATATCTTCATGAATAATATTTCAAATCCAGATATAGTATTGCCATATCCTGTCGTTTGTTTTCTTGTATGATATTTATGGGCTCCTGGGAAAGGTTGTCTGGTATGATTTGCTTCTGGGTATGTGTTTAACCCGGTATTTGGCTAATAAGTTGCTCTGATTTTATTTATTTCTGGGTATGCAATCCATTTTCTGATTAGTTGGTTGTCTGAGGTTTAGATATTCCTTCTATTTCTTCCGAGTATGCTTGTCATCTCAGAAATATGTTGAAGTTGTGTTCTTTTTTCGTGAATCCTTTTCCATATTCTCAAAATTGAGATTTGATTTTTGATATTGGCTTTGTTTATTGAATAAATTTTCTTATTGTGTGAGCGGAGTGTTGCTAATAGCTAATAGGGGAATGGTGTCAGGTTCTGGCATCCTCATTTACTGTGAGGATCAATAAGATTAGAAATTTTAGACAAATCAATGACATCAGCAGACCTCAGTCTGATATAAACGGGAGTTGAACAAATTATGATAATGGGTCCTATATGTAGCTTGCTGTTTTCTGGTCGGTTTATCAATGCAATGTCATTGTTGAAGGGATGTGTTTTTTCCATGGTATGCCTACGTATGTGATCTGCCTGTAGGTTTTATATAGTAATCATAATAACTGAATTTATGAGTAATGAAAGGCTATCCACCCCTGCCGCACAATCCATCTTGCAATTTGTACATTAAATTGTTTTTGCAATGCCATTTGAATTTCCTGAATTTTTTATACCTTGTTTAGTGCTTTAACTGCTGTAGTGCCAGTATAGCTATTCTAAATCTATTTTTCCTAGTATCAACTCGTTTATATAAATTTTTTTGTTGCTGTTGCTGTCTCTCTACCAGTCCTGCTGTTAATAGCCTCTTCATCATGGAGGGAGAGACATCATGGATCAATGATTGCTATGATGATGTGGCAAGAGATATGGGTGAGTTTGATTCGTTCTCAGAGCTTAGTGATGAAGGCAATAGAGAAGTGAATGCAGTTTCTGTTGATTTAATCTTGCCTGATGAGTTGTTGGAACGGATTCTAGCCTATCTTCCCATTGCTAGCATCTTCAGAGCGGGTTCTGTGTGTAAAAGATGGCATGAGATTGTCAGTTCGAGGAGATTTTTATGGAATTGCTCACATTTTCTGTCACAAAAACCTTGGTATTTTATGTTCACGAATGCTGATGAACCTGTCGGTTATGCCTATGATCCAATCCTCCGCAAGTGGTATGGTATTGATCTTCCCTGCATTGAGACATCAAATTATTTCATTGCGTCATCTTGTGGTTTGGTGTGCTTCATGGATAATGACAGCAGAAGTGAGTTATATGTCTGCAACCCTATTACCAAATGCTGTAAGAAGGTTGAGGAACCTCCAGGTCTAAAAATTGCTGATTACAGTGCACTTGCAATTTCAGTGAACCGGATATCACTTGGATATACAATCTCAATTGTGAAATCTAAGCAAGTCCCAGGAAATTTTTTTCAATGGGATCTCTCTATTTATACTTATGATTCAGAAACAAGGATGTGGGTCGCTACTTGGACAGAGGTTTTGTCAGGGTGGAGAAGCGGTGATGAGAGTGTGATATGTGACAGTGTCTTGTACATGTTGATTTACTCAACTGGGGGTGGCATACCTGAAAATAGGCATGGTTTACTTACCTATAATCTCTCTAGTAGATCTTCTCATGGTTTATTGATAAGGAGTTTCATTCCAGTACCTTGTCCTCTTACTTGTGGCCGTTTGATGAATTTGAAGGAGAAGCTGGTAATGGTTGGAGGAATTGGTAAACAAGACCGGCCTGACATAATTAAGGGGATTGGTATTTGGGTACTGAATGGTAAGGAATGGCTAGAGATTGCACGAATGCCCCATAAATTTTTTCAAGGATTTGGGGAGTTGGATGATGTTTTTGCTAGCAGTGGCACAGATGATCTTATATATATCCAGAGCTATGGAGCTCCAGCCCTTCTGGTTTTTGACATGAACAACAGACAATGGAAATGGTCACAGAAGTGCCCAGTTGCAAAGAGGTTCCCACTTCAGCTCTTCACTGGTTTTTGCTTCGAAGCCCGGCTTGAGATTGAGCCATAATTTGTTTCTTATTGAATTTAATGTGGTGTTTGACAAATTTGTCTGAAATTCCCACATAGTCCTTTTTGTTTGTTTTGGAAAAAAGTTTATACAAAATGTAACGGCAGATAGGGCTGCTCATTTATGAAAATGGGAATATTATTCTTTGCGTTGGAAAAATTCTTGAGTACAACTTTGTCACTTGGTTTCTGGTAAACAGTTTATGTAATGGAGGTACCTGCATTTCAATAGGTGTGGCTAAGTGGCATTATAAAAATACTTGGGTACAGCTTTGTCGCTGGGCTTATTAATTAAAGTACCTGCCTTGCCATATGAACTTTCCTTTGCTTAGCTAAGTGGCAGGTTGTAATAGAAAGAACTTTCAGAATGTAATCAATCCATTAGGTTTAATTGTATTACATGACTGGCTCATCAATGGTAGTTTTAATGGTTTCATCGTGTGGAATATTGATGATGATCTTTTTTTCAATCTTGAAAATGGAGGAGATGGAGAAACACTAGTGGTTTTCTAGCTTTGGTAATTATATAATGGCAACCAAAATCTGGAGCTAGAGGTTTTTGTGTCTCGTCCAGGTTCCATTGTCAAAATGTAGAATGTGTTCTCAAAATTTTCATGATGATTGTTTTCTTTACATGTGCTTTAAGCATTGGATAAACATTGATTTAAGCTTATTACTGCTGGGATCTATTAGCATATTTTATTCCCCTGTTATATGATGGACGCCAAGGGCTGGGTATGAGGTGTCCGTCTAAGGGATCTCTGTTTCTGTTGAATGCACCAAACTCTTCGTTTTACAGAAAACAGGACAAAATAAAAACGAACACGTATTGTTCGGTGGATTCCGTCTTTTTCGAATCTGAAGGAGAATAGGAAATAGAATCTAAAGATGCAATAGGAATGGCGGAATCATAACTAAATCTGGTGCAAAAAAATGGTGACTTTAATTGAATGTCAACTAGTACAGTAGAAAACAGAGGAAGAAACAGCTGAAATTGAGCTTTAAAAAAAAAAAACGATGATTTTACATCTTGTTTAACGGAAGAATTTCATCAGGGATTTAAAGGGAGAGGGGTCGGAAATCTGAATCCTCATAACGGATAATTACAAATTCCCATAGATATGCTCTTGCTTTGAATGTTGTCCGTTTAAAGCATTTTTTATAAAATACCGAATATGCCTTCAAATTGAATGTTGTCTATCTATTCCATTGTCTTTTTTTATAATTATAAAACTAAAAATATGAATTTACGTATAAGGTGCAAGCAGAATCAAATCACGGAATTAGAATAAAATATTAGCCCAAAGCCTACTAATTAAAACCCATAATAGAAGCCCAGCAAGACCATAACTAAATCTGGCGCGAAAAGCTCGTGAATTTAGGATTACAGAGCTCAATTGTCAAACCGCCAGAATCGAAAAACGGGCTTTTTTTTCTAAAACGTTGCTATGAAAAAAAATGTTTTCAGAAATGGCATTGACTGAAAAATATTTATCAAAATAATATTTTGTTGATATTTTAAAATCAGTTATTTTATTTATAGTGCAATAAATGCATTGTTGCAGTTATAATGTAACAAATTCATTAAATCAATTTATTTTAAGGATGTGCAGCAGCTTTGCAGTAGTTTTACAGAGCAATATTTCATTTCTTCTGCCTTTTTTGAATGTTACATTATAAGTTAAATAATGCAGCAGTGTTAGTTCAATAAATATTGCTATTGTGTCATTATTAGTATAAACATTATGAAAAATATTTGCAAGCACATCGTTAATCTCTGAGTGATCATATAAATAAAATAATGTTATACTATAATTGAAACAATATCATAGTGACTACTGTCTTTTTAAACTTTACTTACCTCCCTTCCCAACGCAAAGAATATATATTTCAGTTATAGTGTAACATTATTTTTTTATACGACTATTCAGAGATTCACGGATGTAACAGTAAATATAAATTTTCTTCTTTACGATTATAACAGTAAATATTTTTCTTTTTTTTTTCTTTATTTTTTATTAAATTTTTTTTATAATGTGACACTAACAATAACACAATAGTGATACTTATTGAAGTGACACTACTGCATTGTTTCACTTGTAATGTAACATTTAAAAAGATAGAGGAGAGAGAATATTGCTTTGTAAAACTACTGCACACTTAAAATAAATTGAAATCTAATAATTTTATTGCACTATGACTGCAACAATGCATTTGCTACACTATGACTGAAATAAAAACCTTCGAAATATCAATAAAATACTATTTTATTAAATATTTTTCCGTTAACACCGCTTTACGGAAATATATTTTTTCATAGGACCATTTTGAAAAAAAGCACTCGAAAAACACTATCACTTGTTGATAGTCATAAGCTGATAAACAGCAAGTCAGAACTAATTTTTTAGAGAGAACTAAAACTAAAGAGAAACCGGAAAAACTGAATCCAGATGTATATACTGATTAATCATTAGTACGTAATGTGATTCCACAAAGGTACTTTTTCTGCAAATTTATTTTCTTCTTCACTCTCTTTTGATTTGGGGGAATCAAATCACTTTTTATTGGATTTCAGTATCCTACTTTCGTTCAAAAATTTTCCTTCTATATCGGATAATCCTGATTTCGTATTTTATTTTGCAAATTGAAAAGAGGTCGTCGCCGCACCCAATTAGTTTAATCAATTGATTTACGGATCAAATTAGGTTTTATCAGTTCTTGATTATTTTCTGTGCGAACAATATGATTTGTGGATGCATTTTGTAATTGATATTCTTTTGCGAAAACGATGACTGATAATAATCTACGTATGAACCTTTTCTACTTGTTCTTTTCCTTCACAGAAATTTAAAACAATAATAACGATGATAATAAACGGAATGCTGCAAGGATGGGAAATATAAGGCAACATTTGAAATTGAAATATCAGATACTGGGATGTATCTCAGACACAGAAGTCTTTGTTTCTTTTCCACATTTTTCTTTTATTATTTTTCTAGTTAAGAAAGCTCATGTAGAATATATCATATTGATGAATGAATATCTAACTGTGTCATCTTTGGCTTTATAGGCAAATCAAGTCTGATTGTGATCTTTTAGAAGCAGAGGGCATAATTGAATACAGTCTTTCTATTGATTTAGTCATGCAAACTCGATTTCCAGGTGATTTCTTCGACCAGAAATCCTCTATCGTTCTGAATGGTAAATTTCAGCCATGGTCATTGAGCTCGTCTTTAATCTCTCTAAACCTCAAATCGCCATAAAAGGTCACATTTTTTTTTAATTGTCAGTTTACTTAGATTGCTAGGGGAATATACTGATTAATAGTTGCGAAAACCTAATGTAGCCACCTGCCAGAAATCTTTCTAATTGCCCTAATTGAGCGAGCAACTTCGATTTTGAATGGAGGGTATGTTTTACTTTTAGTAAAATGGTTGTAATGGATTTTCATGCTGGGTTTCTAGGAAGTTATTGACCGGAATGCAGCTCCTGCTACCTGCTAGACTTCAGCTATTTTCCTCTGATTTTGACAAAGAAATATCGGGGCAATCGGTGAACTTTGAATGGCAATCTTTACTTCACCGGTCGAGCTTATGAGAAACTCTCCTTGCTTAACAAACTTGTTTTTAGTATTTGGCAACACAATAACGTTGGCACGTACAAAACTATGTGGTTACGAGACTTCAAATTTGAAGCTCACTCAGTTAATTAAATTTGTTTTTAGTGTAATTATGGTTGCATGATTCTGACTAAGTATGAGAACTTTTTTTTTTTTAAATTATTAATTTGACGATGGTTGTGTTTTTTTTTTTCTTTTTTTAAATATGCATGCTTCTGAATCTGTTTCATTCCACTTTCATGCCACCTCCATTTGTGCCACCTTATCTGGTTCATATATAAGGGAGAGAAAATCTAAACAACAGGAATAAATGAGGTCTACATAGTCATGATTAATTGGCTAACAATGACTTTTGTTATTCTACAGGTTCAACTGATTTCAGAATTTCTGTTTGCAAGGATATATTATTAATATGATTCAAAGTCAATCTCTGCTATAAATTCACGAGATTTTTTCTCACTTTCAGGATTTCCTCGAACAAATATTTCTAGCAGAGGACTCAAATTCGTGAGCTTACAACTAGTAAGTGATGCTGCTGCTTTTTTTTTTTCCTTATAAGATGTATGTCTGTGCGAGTGCAACTAATTTTATCCGTTTAAGTTTGTTTCATTACTGGGATGGCAACTGGCAACAGCCATTTCAGTGATGCAAAAATGAGAATTGACCCTTTCCTCTACTATTAGCTGTTTTCTTTTGCATTGCATATCCGTGGGCAGTGCTTGAGGCTTCTCTTACCATAGATGTTGGATCGCATTAATTATTCTCTCTTTATTCTTCTATACCTTATATAGCAGTACAAATTTTCATTTCTGTTCTTTTTCTCCCCATTTTTGCTGTTGATTTGACAGGGACATGAATCTTTACCTCTAAAGTTCTCAAGACTCCACAATTTGCAAGCGTGAATGGTTTAAATCACCATTTCTTCCACGAATTTAATGAAAGATTCTTATCCTATTCTCGACGAAAGTGACAAAGTGAACTCTGAATGAGCTACTATTAAATCATCCACTCTTACGCTTGTAACTATTCAGGTTGGAGAGCATTGAAGGATCAAAGTTATAAAAAATGCACCATTGACAAAAAAAAAAACTCCCAGTTAACCATCTCAACTGTTTCATTTATAAGTTTGAATTCATAATTTTTTAATTTTGTAAAATACTCCGATGGTCATATTTATAAAAGTATACCGGAAATAATTTTTTCTACGAATTGTAGAGCTCATACACTTAACTCAAGCTTTGCTTACAACTTTAAAATGAAATCAATTTATTCAAACATGTTGGAGAAGACAAATGGGTGGACAAAATCCTACACTTGAGTGGTGGGTTAAAAGGAAAGAAACGCATAAACACAAAATAAATAAATGGGTCAAAAGACCACACTTAGGGGTCTAATTATTAGCCGTGGGTGTAATGTTTGGTTATTTCATGATTGCTTTTAGTTGGAGAGGGGAAATATTTGGGTTGCTGTGAGTATTTATAGATGCCATGCCAAATACCTTCCCCTTTTGGACCACTCCAACCCAACCCAATCCAACACCACAAACTACATAACAAGTGGTCCATCTTTCCGTCTCGTTTGTTTGTGGTCCTTAGCGATTTGTATGCATATGTATCTCTCGGTTCTAGTGATCTATTGATTCTGTTTAGTTGTTTGACTGTAAATAGGCACATAAATTATACTTGTGCAAAATAACATCCTTAAAAGAAACAACAAAACAAAGTTTATTATAAAACTAGCACGAGAGGATTATGTATGGATTTTGGTCGTGTCTGACAGCCATTACTGCAATTGGGACATTTTTTTCAACGAAGTAAGTTTTGGCTTTGGATTCAGCTGACCTGTTCTTTCTACTATGTCCTACATGCTGCTAATGTGGGTCACTTGCCCCACCGGCCACATTGTTTCTTCAAATTTTATTACCATCTAATGTTTGAAAATTAGAGATTTTTATTGACAAATTTTACTTTAATGTATGTTCTCATTCCTCTGATTGGTTTTAAACTTGTAGAATTTACTAATTATTTAATTAAGATCAAAATTGTTTAGTCAATAAAGTAGCATGTGCTTTTGCTTTGGATATTGTACGTGAGAACTGGAAATCTAATCCAAAATAAGTCTTCCTATAACATGTGCGTTGCTATTGTTTTACCCTAATCTCATATTCCACCTCAACCTATATGGCTTAGGTCGCTAAGATTTAGGGCAGAGGTTAAAATTTCATAAACACTTCAAAGAAGTGAGCAAATGCCACATAGCCCACTGTCAAACACTTAAGTTCAAATTTTGAGCTGACAGGGGAAGAGCAGAGATGAGAGTTAGCACTTATCTCTACTAAAATTGGAAGTTAAAAAAGAAAAAAAGCATACGAGCATAGGAGAGAAGAACCCCCAGTTTGAAATTTGAAGAGAAAGAGGCAGCAGACATGGAAAGAAAAGAAAAAGGTGTGGTGGAGAGAGAAAAGAAAGGAAAAAAGAAACAAGAATTGGAAGGTGGTAAAAAGTTGAAACGAGGGTTGATACTGGTAGGGAAAAGAGCAGGCCCATCCACTCCATCTTCCACTTGGAGGCTTCAGTTCTCTGCTCTTGATGGGAATAACGGCAATAACCCAATTCAAGACTTCCTAAATACTACCACTACTGCATCTGCTAGAAAGCTCTGTGCCGATCTTTGGGAGATTCAGCCTCAGTTCCAACTTTCACTTTCTAAAATGAGCAAGAATGTTGGTCCTGAAGGAACTGGCTGTGGCCACCGCAAGAACAAGAAGGTCTTTGAGCTTGGCAGTCGAGTGATTGACGTTCCTAGTGACCCACTTGATCAGGTTTGCCAAATTTTCCTTTCCATGTTACATTCTTTACTTTGTCGGCTGGGTTGATGAGGTTTTGGAAAATTCTTTTCTTTGTCATTATCAATTTTTTTAATTTGTTTTTTGTTTGATTTTACTTTTTTATGTCGGTGGATTGTGCTTGCTGGCCTTCCTCTTTTTATTTTGCAGTTGAGATTTTTGGTTAATTAGCTATTAATCTGTTATCAATGCAGAAAACAGTTTACTTTCTTCTCAGCTCTGCAACTTGCATATTTACTGTTCAAAAACCATATGTAGTTGTTTTAACTTTGCAGGTGGTCCATGAACTGATTTTGGTATTACCTATTTTGTGATTTGGTAGTGTCACTTTGAGTCTAAACGTTTCCGTTTTTGGATCAGGTGGTCTATATTTTCCTAAATCATTTACTGTATTCGAAAATTGAGTTTATGTCCGGTGGACTTCAAAAATTGAAAGTGTAAGGTATAATTTTGCTATAAGAAGTTATTTGGCTTTAGAAATGTATCTATCCTGCTGAATGGATTTTGTTGCCCAAATGAATTCAAACAGATGGGTATTTATTTATTTGCTTTCTGATGTTTATTTTATCTGCAATGCTTTAACTGTTCTTTAGTTGTTAATTACTTACTATTGAAATTTGGTTGACGTAAAAAAAGACATCCTCTATGATGGTAGAACAATAAATTGAATTCCATGTCTCTAGCTTTAGCTTTTATTTTCAAAAAGTATTTTATACCCTACTCTGATATTCCTGCAGCCAGCAAGTGCAGGTCCCTCAAAGAGACATGTCGCAAAACACCTGATTCAAGATCATCAATCCATTGATAGAAAAATTCATGCTTTACAGCCCATACCTTCTGCAAGTTGTGGTGGCTCAGTGGAGGTAATAAAATTATAATTCCTTTACTAGTTCATTTTTCAAAAAAGATGATGTACTTAATATAAAATACAAAAATACAAAAATGGAAAATGATGTATCCTGTGATTCAAGGAAATTTAGTAGAAATAAACTGCTTTTTCTATGGCCTAATATATGAAAATTTATAGAGATGCAGTTTCATTGTTTTTATTTTCATCAATGATTTTCCTCAAATGTTGCATCTTTCTTGTGTTCCTTGTGCTTTACAGTGTCGTTGTTTTCACGTTTTATTGCAACAACCTTCTTCTTCACAGGTACTGCCTCATAAACTTATGGAGTCTTCTACTAGCTCTTTGGATTTTAGAGGCAGGATAGGTGAGTCAAGTTATCACCTCAAAACATCAGCAGAATTACTCAAGGTGCTTAATCGGATTTGGAGTCTTGAAGAAAATCAAACGTGCAATATGTCATTGTTAAAATCTTTGAAAATGGAACTAGATCATTCTCAGTCACAAATAAAGGAGTTGCTCAAAGAGAAGCAAACTAACAGGAAAGAAATGGATGATTTGATGAAGCAAGTTGCAGAAGATAAAGTCAATAGAAAAAATAAAGAGCAAGATCGAATCAAAGCTGTCATTCAGTCATCAAGAAAAGAGGCAGAAGATGAAAGGAAGCTAAGGAAGCACTCAGAAAGCCTGCACCGGAAGTTAGCTCGAGAGCTTTCTGAAGTGAAATCCGCTTTCTCTAATGCTTTAATGGAACTTGAGAGGGAAAGGAAAGCACGGATTTTGTTGGAAAATTTATGCGATGAGTTTGCGAAGGGAATTAGAGATTATGAACAAGAGGTCCGGTCCCTAAGGCACAGACCTGAGACATATCATGTTAGTAGGCCTGGAAAACCTGACCGCCTGGTTCTCCATATTTCAGAAGCATGGCTTGATGAGCGAATGCAAACGAGACTAGCAGAAGCTCAAAATGAGCTTGTTGAAAAGAATACAATAGTTGACAAGTTAAGTCTCGATATAGAAACCTTTCTCCAAGCTAGACATTCCAATGAACTGAAGGAAGACAGTAGTTTTATTAAAGAAGAAATAAACAACTGCTCACGGCGGGAGTCCTTTCCACTAAATGAGGCTGTAAGTGCACCTAGAGATGCTGCTGATGAAGAAGATTCTATTGATAGTGATTCAAATTGTTTTGAACTAAACAAAAGGACAGGTAAAAAACAGAACACCAGCAACTCCAAACGACGAGGTAATACTAATAGTTCTTCAGAAAGCCATCTTAAGGAAATAATGAGTTCAGATACTAAAAAGAGAATGGTGGATAAGTTAATCAGAAATCATTCATTATCATCTGAAGGAGATAGAATTCATCCTGAAAGTGACTTGAGGGAAGACTGTTGTGTTAAGCCTGTATTTGCTGCAGGACATTCAAGTCCAGTGCAGAAGTGGATATCAAAATTGGCATCCCCAGAGTTTGATAAATCTGAATCTTCCTTGCAGTTGCATAGGGGCATAAATGAAAATAGTACTTTGAAGGAAAAACTACTAGAAGCAAGATTGGATAGTCAGAAATCTCGATCAAAACTCTCTAAAGCTTCTCTTTAGGATCTGTCTGAAACAGTATAGCAAGCTTTCTTATAAATAGTTTGTTAGTTGCAGGCAATATGTTTCTTAGGAAACTTTTTCATTCTGCAATGTTTCTAAGTAGATGAAATGTTAGTTTTGCACTTGTAAAAATTAAATTTTACTGAAAAATAAATTAGATTCTGAGACTCAACCCAAATTTAGTAATTCTAGAACAAATAGATCATTGCCCCAATGTTGAGAAAATATTTTATATGGAATCATTAACTACAACTTTGGCCCTTTTTTAATTCTTTGGAACTCAAAAAGGCCATGGCTTTGTGGGTTTTTATTTATTTATTTAGATCTTCACCTGAGAGAATTTTGAAGGAAAGGACTTGCCGAAAGGAAAATTTTTTCATAACCCATTTTCATTTTTGTTTTCGGTTCATCCCTATGTCATTGAAAGTGAAAGTCCAACAGTTTCACTAATCAAATTTTATTGCATAAAATTGATGAAATTCGTTTACTAGCATCTATTCATTTCATAAAATTATTTGATAATCAGCTGTTTTATAGATTGATACCATGTCATTAATCACTAATTAGTTGCTTTTGACAACGATAAAAAAAAAAAAAAAAAAAAAAAAAAAAAAAAATTTATGCCAAGGGATGTTATATTGAACTTTATTCCTCCAAAAACTGAAATTAATGAAAAGCAAACCAGAAACAGTGTGTTTACTGATAAAATAAACAATGCATAAAAAAAGAACCAGAATCTAATTGCAGCAAAATGAAAATGAAAGTGAAAGAAAGAGTAAGCACACGTAAGAAATGACCTGCCATCCACCATAATTAAATTAGGTTGGATTAGAGTCTCTAATTGCGCACAGATATTTGTTCATTAAGTGACAGAGACGCCACTACATTTAAAGAATTAGTATTAAAACTGCGTATAATGGAATCTTTCCCTGTGATTAAACCGACTCCGACTATCATTTTCAAGACTGTCATTTCTCTTAACATTGTTGCCGTTTTTCTGGTTACTTAACTATACCATAAAAGCAGGTTTTGGGTTATTTTCATACTCATAATCTATAACTTATTTGGTTTCTATTGGATGGAATAATTTAAAAACAATGTGAAGTGTAAAGCCATTTCCAATTAAATAAACCAAAAAAAAAAGGTCTTCACGTATAATGAAAGTGGGGAATAATTATGGGCCACGAATACCACTCAAATGTTATTTTTATGGAGTCTATTTTTGTTGCATGCCAATGGAATTAAACGGTCTATATAGTGTCTCTCTTCATTGAAAATCGAGTTCCAGTTCAGCCGATGATCTAAAACATTAATGTTAGATGAAAAAAGATACCAATAAGCATTAATTTGGCTTTCATTTCAAAAGAATTTGGACATTTAAAGATACTATTTTTAAATGAACGGTCGTGATCGAGCGTTGAGTTAATTCCTTGGCCTATATAAGGATCTCTCTTCATCACCTAATCCTGCAACCGACTTCTTTCGTTAATTCTTAATTGTAATTACCTATATATCCGTTGGAGTTTTTGGTGAGGCTTAATAGAGCTCTCCTCACTCCTACTATAAAGGAGATGATGGTATGGTAGGCCATGGCTGCTAGTTCATGAATACCCCTGGGTGCGCATATAGTTTGTTGCGCAGGCCAAGGGTTCGCATGACCCTGGAGACATGGTTACCTTTGTCTTTTTCATATTGGAGTGAAGGGAGCTCTGTTGACTTTCTGACAATCTTTATTATGATTTCCCTGATTTACTTTAATTTCACCAGAAACTATATTTTTACTGTGTTAATTATTGTTTGTACTGACGTTTAATTTATTGGCTTGATTGTTTTTACTTTTTGTAAGGACGTAGCTTTCATTGATTCGGACGATTGCAATGTTTCAGGAAGAATCAATGCGTCAGGATTCTTAGTCACCTATGGCTATGGCTATGGCTATACATTTATATTTATGTATTAAACAGATTAAGCAAAATCGTAAAGCTGACACAATTTTTTCTGGAGCAATGCGGGAATATACGTGATTGGGACCAGGATAGAGTTGATGTCCACGATCATGAAGCCAGAAAATTGTTTCCGGTGGTGCTCACCTCCAGCTGCTTTCTTGAGAGGTAATATAATTGTATTGGCAGAAGCGTTGGCTTCCATGGAGATTCGGTGGAGTAGGAGAGTGTAAATTGTTCATGGTCATTGGTCATGACTGTAAATCAGCTCTTCAGCAGTGCAATGCCGTTTAACTCTTCTTTGCGTTCATAGACAACCTAATAGGTGGCTCACTCACAGTCTAGAATGGCCTATTCATATGCTGATCCTACAATTTGAGAGTCACTTTCAGACTTTCGTAATGTTTTACTTGTCACGAATTGCTTTAAATAAACGAAGTTCTATTTGTCCTCTCAAAAAAAAAAAAAAAAAAAAAAAAAAGGAAAGGAGGAGTAATAATTAGTGACTTTTCGTCAACTTTCCATAACAATACGCAATGGTCAATTGACAATCATTTCATACCATATTTTTACTAATTCTAATTCTTGCAAATAATAAAGATTCTGCTGCTCCGGATTTACCAATATAAGATTCTTTATATAAGATAAAGCAAATCCAGAAGCAAAAAAAAAAAAAAAAAAATTACAGTTGATAATACTGTAATAGTATTCCAAAAAAAATGAATTAAGATTTTTCACTAACTATTTTTAATGATTCCACTAAACATATTTTAATTGCTTTTTAAATGGCTTAGTATGTATTCTTCCAAATAATTAATAGGCTAATAAATCATTACACACATGAGAATAAATATTAGCATTCTTATACATGATAAAATAAAAGAATAATTTATTTATTTTTAAGAAAATATATAAATAAGACGGAGATATGACGCCCTCTATATTAAATTTTTTTTCTCTCAAGAACTTGATTATTGTAATCTTGTTTGATAGTAGTAGTGCGAAAATTAGAATTCAATAAGGTATGTAGACAGTTGTCTCAATACCAATTTAAATATATATAGATTTAACGTTTATTATACAATATTAAAAAATTTAATTATCATTAAAGTCAAATTTTGTAAATTTTAATGAATCCAAGCCCACGCCAGAAATAGAAAATTACAAGAAAAAGATTCGCATATAGTGATTTGAAAGATTTTTGAATAAAGAAATAAATATTTTCGAGATTTTCACAAATCTGGAAATTAATGATGGAGATTGTATTATGAACGCAGTTCCCTATATAAAGACCGCGCTTTGTGTTGGGCTCAAAAGTCATAACTGGGCTAAATTCCTAATTAAAATTAATCTGGAATAACTTTATTGTTGGGGTTATACGATAGGAGCTCTCTCTCTCCATCTCTGAAAGGAGGTGAAGGGGTGTGGCACGGCTTCTAGTTCATGGAATGTCCAGTGGGTGCGGCTATGGTGAGAGTGGGCGCACCCTCAGGGTTTGCATGTGCTTGAAGACGTGGTTACCTTTCTTCTTTCTGGCATTGGGGTGAAGGGAGCTCCTCTTGTCTTTCCTGCCCTAAATCTTTCTCTGTTTCTTTTTCTATACACTAACTAATTCCTCTCCACTCTCTGTTGTTTTGCAGCAGTCACTGATGGCGATTTGAGCTCTGGAAATGAAGACTTTTCAAGTCAAAAGTGACAACGCACTGATACTCCCTATGTATATATATATTCTTTCATCTTATTTTAAGTGTATCCACTTCTAATTATGTACACTTATTTGTCATAAAGTGAATTTTTTTTTTTTTTTTTTTTTTATAACATAAGAAGAGAGAAAATATCCAAAAAGAACTAGTCTTCCCGGACCATGGGAGAGCCAATCTCCTAACAAATGGACCCCTTAAAGAAATGAGGAAGCAATCTTAAAAAATTATTCCGCACAATAATTAGTCTTCCATGCTGAAGTAATGTTTGAATTTGAACAACGAGATACCTGGTTAATATCTATATGGTCCCTCCCTTATGAAATTTGACCGTTGGAATAACATTCATGTTCAATATCCTGCCTGCACTGTTTTCCCTTTACCTTCCCAGCGTTGAAGGCAGCCATAGAAATTTTGTTTGGCAGAAAGGAAAAATATGTTTTGATTCGTTCTTGCTTTTGACTTTTTCGGTTTCTCTCCCACAACTCTTGGCGTAGTGGGTGTGTTTCGTCTCGATCTGTATGTCGACTGCTAACCTAATCAACGTTTGAATAGCTAATAATTTCAATTAAGGCCCAGTTCATAATTTACAAATTAAATTAAATTTTATATTTCATTGATAAGCGTAAATATATATTTTTCAATTAACTATGTTGATCGAATTATATCGTTAGATGTTAAATAGATAAGGTTGCTCAATATATAAACAAATAAAAGTATTGACGGAGGGTCCTAGAAATTTGTTATAATTTTCTAATATAAATAAATAAAAATATTTATTTAAGTATTATGATTTAATATAGGTCTGAATTTGATCGTTGAATAGTGAGGGTTTGAGTGCTAACCCAGTCTGCCCCGTTAAAAGACCGCCATATTTAAAAGCTATTATTTTTGTTTTTTATTTTCCTTTTTGGGACAGCAACTGAAAACCTTAATTAATACAAATCCATGAGAAAAATGATTCGATAGATGCGACCATGTCAATTTCTAACAGTGCAATTGACTCATCCACGTTCAACTGTCGGTCTGAACTAAACAGCCTTCAGGCAGATGCTATTCTGTTGATAATTTGATATTATAAAAAAAAATAAAATATTATGCTTGAGAATTACCTACCAAAAGAAAGATAATTTACAATAAATGATAACCTCTGATTTAAAAAACGCGTCGTAGTAGCTGACTAAAATTTGGTGGGAGGAGCGGCCAAGTATACCCCGAATTGGAAGTAAATGGCAGAGCGTAGACGCAGAAACAAATAAATCGCTTCTGTTATGCTAATTTCCTTTCAAATATTAATTATTTTTATTACAGAAATTGTAGCCTCACGCCCTTTCTCCCTCTCCCCAAGGAGCAGAATCTCTGATATCTCTCTCCCTTTCAGATAAGGGCCAGGTAAAGGTCACCTCATTTCTAGGGTTTCTTTCTTCTCGGTTTTTTTATTTCCCTCGTTTTGGAGAGGGAGTGGATGAGAGGCTACAAGACGGATCTATTCGACTCTGCAACCGAGATGGAATCAGTTTATTCACGTCGAATTTGTCCTTCCGATGGTGATTTTGGATTCGCCTTCAACGATAGTAATTTCTCTGACCGCCTTCTCCGGATCGAGATCATGGATGATTCGCCTGAGGATAGGTCCGGCGCTGAGGGTTGTACTAGTATTGCCGATTGGGCTAGACACCGCAAGAGGAGGAGAGAAGATATTAAGAAGGAAAATGGTTTGTGATTATTTTCTCCTTTTTTCTTCTATTTTTTTTTATATCGTATATCTATAATTTGTTTCGTTACGGAGATATCTTAGGTTATGTGAAGGAAAAGGTGTCGAGAATTTTTATTTTATTTTTCTTTTTATAAACCTATAGGCCATTCTTTTGAATTTCCAGTTTTCAAAACTTGATTGAAGGTCCTTTCAATGCCATATCAGCTGTGAAATTGGATTTCTCATTCCTATTTCAACATGGCTTGCGGGAAGTTTTGAGTTGACTCGCCAGATTGCTTGGTTTGTTAACGAGAAATTGACCTGTCTTGGTCGATTTGTTGTTAATCTCTTAATCTCGCACATATGTCCCTTAGTTCTACGATTCCCTCTATTATGTGGCAGTTTTTAATTGATGCCGGAACTTATTCCGCTATTGCTTTGAGGATGCCTTCCCTTGTATTTTTTAGCTTTCATGTCCTCTTTCTGGACCTACTGACGTTGGTTAATGTTCACAATGTGCTTTCAGCTGTGGAAGTCTCTGTAGGCGCCGAGGAGCAGATTTTAAGTTGTAACCAACCTGATATGGACGATTGTGTGGGCTGTGAAAATCAAGATGAGGGAGCAGACGCAATGATTGAAGAGCCCCCTTCAGGTATTTCTATATATTCTAATCAAGTTGGTCCATTGTATGTTTTTTTGTTTGCACATTTTTTCTTTTCCCTCCATCTTCTGTCTTAGGGTTTGTTTGGGTACTTCGTGCATCAGTCAGGGAAAACTGAGCTGAGGACAGTATCATCCAAACTAGAATCTAAGAAAAGGCTATTGATACGTAAAACTTAGTTAATTCATGATTCTAAAAAAGAGCAAAACTGAAGACTAAGATTGTAAAGTATGTTGTAGCATTTTGCATTTTGGAGATGATTTACAAAGCCAATACCAATATGCTCTTGTCCATCAAATATTACTTGTCTTTCTGAGTTTTTCTTTCAAGAATTCTTTTTCTGAAAGAACTATATAGGGAAAAGCTGGAGGTTGCTTTCAAATGGTTCTGCTGGTGTCGAGGCATAGCTAATGTTTTCACATTATCATACTGTTTCCCCTCCTTTTCTGTTTCCTTATGAGAAGCTATTTTGATGCATGACTAATAAAATTTTTAGGTTTTACACTGCTTTAGATATAACTTTAAGGTGACCGATCGAATCTGAAAAAAAAAAAAGATATAATGTTAAGGTTTGACATTTACCCGTACAGAGAATCTACTAACCTGGCTGTTATCACTAACCTGAACTAGTCATATTAATTTCTGTCATGATTTTATAGAGATTTAATTTCATGATGCTTCAAATTTCTCATTCATGTTCTTTTGTTCTATTCTTTTTCTCTCCATAATGTTGTATATAAATTAAATTTTCCGGGTACCCTTTTAGGTGATGAAGCTGCTGATGGTAATGACTCAACCTGGAGCATGGATTGCTCTACAGTTGTGAGAGTTAAAACTTTACACATCAGCTCCCCTATTTTGGCAGCAAAAAGTCCGTTTTTCTACAAGGTGATTTTCCTTCTTTTTAGCAAAAAGACTATCTCTGGCAAATTTCTGGTATATATTCTTTTTTTCCCTTACATATCCCTTCTGGGCAGCTTTTCTCAAATGGGATGAGAGAGTCAGAGCAGCGGCATGTGACGCTACGGATCAATGCATCTGGTATATGCCTACATCACTATCTCTTTGTTTTAGTTACTTACTTGTTTTGGCTATCAGGAAAATTTTAATATAAAGTCTTTTTTTGCCTCGGGTTACTTAAAAAAAAATATCATCCCCTTCTTTTTATGACTTGATCTTATAATTATTGTGATCAATTTTTCATGTCCTCATGGATGAAAAACAATATTGTTAGACATTAACACACTAATATATTTTGAAATTCTACATTGTCCTAATATGCGGTTTTATTTTAATAGTTTGTTACAGCAATAATTTGGTCATGAATCAGTGTGCTAGTATGAAGTTTATATTACTAACTTTTCCTTTCTTTTTTTTTTAAAAAAAAAATAAATAAATAAATTGAACAGAAGAAGCAGCCCTCATGGAGCTTCTGAATTTTATGTACAGCAATACATTATCAACCACAACAGCCACGGGCTTGCTTGATGTGCTTATGGCTGCTGATAAATTTGAGGTTGCTTCATGTATGAGGTATTGCAGCCGACAATTGCGTAACATGCCCATGACACCAGAGTCTGCCTTGCTTTACCTGGAGCTTCCCTCCAGTGTTCTAATGGGTGAAGCAGTCCAACCATTAACTGATGCTGCGAAGCAATACCTTGCATCTCGTTATAGGGATATGAACAAGTAAGCTTCCTACCTTCTGTCCCTTTTTCTTATTTGTGCATGTGCGTTTCGTCTCTAGTTTTGGGATCAGAAACTTTAGGTGGTCTTATCTATGACTATAAGCAAATCTAAGTTGCTATAGTTTCTTGGAACAGCTACATATCCAGTAGCAGTACAATCAAATTTTCTATTGAGCTTTTCTTTTTCCTCTGAAGTAGTATAAATTTTTTATTATTTTTTAACTTCTCTGTTTGGGTGGCTTGTTTTGAAAATTGACCAGATTCCAAGAAGAGGTGATGTCCTTGCCTCTGGCTGGAGTTGAGGCAATTTTATCCAGCGATGACCTACAGGTTGCTTCTGAAGATGCAGTATATGACTTTGTGCTGAAATGGACAAGAGCTCAGTACCCAAGCATCGAGGAGCGTCGTGAAGTCCTGGGTGCTCGCCTAGCACGTTATATTCGCTTCCCTTACATGACTTGTCGGAAGCTTAAGAAGGTTTTAACATGTACCGACTTTGATCATGATGTTGCATCCAAGCTTGTCCTTGAGGCCCTATTTTTCAAGGCTGAGGCCCCGCATCGGCAACGAACCCTTGCTGCAGAGGAGTCTGCATCCTTGACTCGTCGTTTCATGGAGCGAGCATACAAGTATAGGCCCGTTAAGGTGGTAGAATTTGAACTACCTAGGCAGCAGTGTGTGGTTTACCTGGACTTGAAGCGTGAAGAATGTGCAAATTTGTTTCCTTCTGGACGGGTTTATTCTCAGGCATTCCACCTGGGGGGACAAGGATTTTTCTTGTCCGCACATTGCAATATGGACCAGCAGAGCTCTTTCCATTGTTTTGGTTTGTTTCTGGGGATGCAGGAGAAAGGGTGTGTAAGCTTTGCTGTGGATTATGAATTTGCAGCCAGGACAAAGCAAACGGAAGAGTTTGTTAGTAAATACAAAGGGAATTACACATTCACTGGGGGCAAGGCTGTCGGCTACAGAAACTTATTTGCCCTTCCGTGGACTTCCTTCATGGCTGATGATAGTTTATACTTTATAAATGGCGTTTTGCATCTTAGAGCTGAGCTCACCATCCGGCACTGACGTCAACTAGAAGTTCTAACCCTTTTGTTTTCTTTCCTAACTTTAACCGAGCATGAAATGTAATAAGTAGGCACCATATATTGAGCTAGTTTTGATTGGAGAGGTTAAACATCAATTAACTGCCCCTTTGTTTATTTATAATATGTAGGAAATGTATATGCGGTTGCATCCTTGGGATTGTGTTCTTGCTTAAAAACGCAGCTTGGGACCATATAACTGATTGCTATGGTGTTGTGTTTGATTTTTGCCTGTGGATATTTCTACGGTCCTATGGTGGTCATGATATCTGTGCTAAGCAATGTTATTGTTCATTGTGATTGGCTGATGCTCGGTGGTACCTGCATCGCAATAAAAATTGCTTCGAGGGGCTTCCTCGACATCGGACGTGTTCTCCAGTTTCTTCTATTTTGGCAACGGGGCCCTGTTATTTTGATGATAACCGCGGAGTTTCGTTGAGCATGACATGGTTTTGCCTAAATTCTCGGCTCTTGTTTTTGTTGGATTAGATCAAATGAGAGATGGACTTCAAAATATCTCCATAAGCGGGCTTACTCCCGAGATGTTAGGGGGTTTAACCTATATAGAAAACAAAGCGTTGCTTTTTGTAGACATGAGCATTTTACTATTATGAGCGAAATTAGGCAGCATCTGCATTAATTGCAGGTAAGGTCGCCTCCGGGTATAGACTTAAAGAAAAGGAAAAGGGACAGAGAGATTTACTTGATCAATATGGATGATTTAGTTTTTGCGAAATGTCTTCTTCTTCTTTTCTTTTTTTTTTTTTTTTTATTGGTCTCACCTTAAAATTTATTAAGATATTAGCCATTTTCCGCTGAACTAATTGAAACGATGACTCGGTCCACTAATCAGTTCGTTAGCCGACTCAGTTCTCTAAAAACACTGGTGATGAAATCACCCTACAACATGAAACACAATTCACCAGGAGCCCGCATCACTCCGAGAACGTATAATCTGGTCTATGTCGGCATTCGATCATAATCTGAAGGGTAAAACCGTCTATCAGTCGCCTCGAATCCCACGCAATTTCACCGACTCACCGTGATATATAAAGAGACCTGTATAGGAGAAAGAGAGGAAAAAAAAATAAAATAAAACCATACTCGGGGTTTAACGACCGAAGGTTTAGAAAGGGAGATAGAGAGAGCCAGCGAGCGTGAAAAGAGTTGCATATTAAAATGCCGAAGAACAAGGGTAAGGGAGGCAAGAACCGCAAGAGAGGAAAGAACGAGGCCGACGACGAGAAGCGAGAGCTAGTTTTCAAAGAAGACGGTCAGGAATACGCTCAGGTCCTCCGTATGCTAGGAAATGGCCGGTGCGAAGCCATGTGTATTGATGGTTCCAAGCGGCTCTGCCACATCCGAGGGAAGATGCACAAAAAGGTCTGGATCGCCGCCGGGGACATCATCCTTGTTGGCCTTAGGGATTACCAGGATGATAAGGCTGACGTCATCCTCAAATACATGGCTGATGAGGCCAGACTATTGAAGGCTTACAGTGAATTACCTGATAATATGAGATTGAACGAAGTTATGGCTGGTGGTATTGACGACGAGGATGATATTGCTGGCGATGATTACGTTGAATTCGAGGACGAAGATATTGATAAGATATGAATTCCTTTACTGTATCTCAATATAAAAGGTTTATTTTCTTTTTCGTTTGAAATTCCTGTTTGAGCTTTTAACTATGGTGTGTAGTATTCCCACTAGGATGTGAACTCTTAAGGATGACCAATCTGATGCTGGTAGTGAGCTATTAACAAATCAAGAATCACATGATATAAAAAAAATGTCAATTCAGAGGTGATTCAGGATAGAAGGAAACGCAAGAAAGTCCTGGAAGATTTAAAAAAAAAAAAACGTGGCGGTTTGGCTATTGGGTGAGGTTAAGCTGTTTGGAATTGTATTTTCTATTTGTTATTTGTTTTGCCTTAGATCCAAGCTGCTTGGGAGTTGGATTTTTTATTTTTTGTTTTGGTTTTTGTTTCAGATTTTGATTTTTAGAGAGTTTTTGTAACAAAGGTTCTTGATGTAAATTTGAATGTAACCATCTTTGGATTCTTGGAATCATTAAATCTATCTTAGGAAAGGAAGTGAAAATGTATGAAATTCATTTTAGTCGATGATCATATAAGCTGGAGTGTAGTTGCAGGATAAAGTGCATACACATGAAATTGCTGATCCTTAGTACAATGATGAACTGGAAAAATGTGATAAAACAGTAACACCGTTCATACAAAGCCCTAATATACAATATAAGATATAAGTATGTCTTACAGCAGAGGGGGATACAGAGTACTGAAATGAAATCAAGATCTGGGATGAAGAAGAAGTTTGTCGCTCGGCTCAATCAATCATCATATGTATCTATTCAGTTCCAGCAATCTTCTTCTTGAGTGCGTCAATATCTGTGGCTAGTTCTTTTCTGCTCGACTGAGTAAGCAAATATGTTATGTATTAGCAATGAATGTTGTTCTTAGCCCAACATATATCTGATTCAATATATCAACAAGAATCTGGTTCCAAATTTCAACTATTATTTCCCAAGAAACTAAATATCTGATAAACCATAGATTTTACTATCAGCTGTTTCTATTTTCTAACCTAGTCCATTTCTGGAAATATTGCATAAGATAGCATAGAAAGCATGCATGCATATTCTCTTACCTTGAAGAGAAGGTATCTGTAGACAAACCATCCAGTATATCCAAGCCCAACCAACTCCATGATCTTGGGCAGCTGGTGAAACGGAAACACGACAAGATTAGACGGGAAATAAAAGCATCACTTACCCTTGATAATTATTTACAAAATGAACCCACCAAAGGTACTGAGTTGATAGCGCCCACGACAATGGATGATAGCCAAACGGCAACTATTGCCCCACCCCCATATAGAAGCACTGTGGACTTGTTTTCAACCGCATCCCACTAGTGATAATAACAAAGACAAAATTAATCTAGATGGATAAACTAGAGACAGTAAGTTTAATTGACAGCTTTTCTACAAATGCGCCAGCTTTGTTTCCTTACCTTCACCTTCAAATCTGTGAATAGCTCACTAGGGTCAACACTGGGTGTATCTTCCGATGAAGCTCTAATCTGATGGAGAGAAAACCTGCGAGGCTCTGCTTGAAGAAAAAAGAATCCCATATTCAATTCTTAAATGAACTTTACGTCACTAACTCCGCACAGAGCGATAGTTACTTGCTACTCATGCTTAGCTTGCCATCAAATAGAAATGACAGGCGGCTCAAATCATCATAAACACTTGAAAGAACAGAACAATTTAGAAATGAGTTTGGACACAGAAGGGTTTCAATATCAACATTTTTTTTTTTTTTTTTTGAGAATCAATATCAACAGATGTAGCCGAAAATATTCACTTTCACTCTCATGGAATTCAATTGTAAACAACATTATATTTCAAAAATCGGTTACACTGAACTAGTGTTTTAGTAAGTAGCATTTGCAATTCGGTAACCAACTTGTATAGAATTAAAAATATCCAAAATCTTTCCCAAACAATGTTGAACCCGTAAAGCCAATGCCACATCAATGAAAAGGAGGAACTTAATAGGCAACATAAATTAGGCACTTCTAAGAAATTAAGAGTTGTCGCCCACATTCCTCCTTAATTATCATCTACGCATTTCCCCTTTCAAAAACCCAAAAAACAGAGCAGTGCCAACCAACAAATCGCATTCGTATGCTCTTCTACTAAAATGCTCCGTGAAAGTGAAATTCGCTTGGCTTATCTCAAGTAACGATAAAATTATAATTGTTATTACTTAAATGTGAGAGTAAACAACACCTGACACTTGTTTAATGGAAGAGCGGAAGGAGTGGGATGGCAAGCGAGGAGGGAGGTAAGGCAAGGCTGAGCAGCGAGTGGTTCTGCTGGCAGAAGGAATCAAGGCAGCAGTGGTAGCCGCCATGGAAGAGGATGCTGCCGCCGCATAAACCGTCGCTGCCATTGAGATATTGATGTGTGGCTGCCCAAACGCTGTAGCTTCCTATCCTTTCGAATTTTGATCAATGTGTTTCTTTTAATTTTGATTTGTTTATTTTTGTTTATTTGAAATTTTGAGTGTTTATTATCCGGTGATGATATTTTTGTGCCGAGTTTCTGAATATCATTCTGCTGACGACACGTGTAGGAGGCAAGCATTTTGATTGGCTGATTCCCTATCTGTAATCCACGTTTAAGGCGCGCTTTCTGCTTCGCCAACGGTAGAGTTCCAATCTGGTGAAGCCGCATCTATAGTTTGCGTGTAAAATCTGAAAATTACTACTACGATTGTTTAATTTGCATACGTAACGACTAATGACTATGACAAATGAGTTAGTTTGTGTATCTAATCACTAGATTATGTTTTGTTTATGAATCACTTAAATTACTACTGCCTTGGGATGTTAACTTATATAAAAATTTCCTTTCCAGTAAATGCAAATATATTTTTCTCATTAGCGATCAAATTTATACTTTGATTCTCATAAAAATCAAAATTATTGATCCAAACCGTTAATATGTTACTATGTATTAATAAATAAAAAATTATGCTGCTTAGAGACTTGTAATTAGCATCAAACTTAAATTGAAAAAAATGATGTACTTTATTCGTCCATCATTTTACCATCAAATAATAAAAAAACAAGAAGAATTTGCAAGTGAAGAAATTAGATGAAAATTGAAAAAAATTTCAAATGTCTAAAAGAAAATCATGAACCTTGAGAGAGATGAACATTAAAATTTTCGAACCAAAGTAACTTGAAAAACTAGAAATAATTCAATTAAAAGATTTAGAGAATTGAGACATTGAACAGAATAGAAAAAAACAACACAAAATAAAATTAATAGAAAATTCAAATCAATCAGTAGATGATCAAGACAATCAAAGAAGCTAAGTCAGGATTAAGCAAATCAAGCAACAATACTCAAAACAACAAAGCCCAGGCTGTTAGCTTGTTAGTAATTATAATTAGATATGTATGATTTGTATATTTATGGTATCATTGACTAGCGGTTGCTTATAGTAAGGGTGTAAATACTTAGTCTTAGGCTAGAGTTATGCTAGAATTATATATATATGTCTGTGTAAAAGATAAGAAAAATATACTTTCTCTATTTCTAGGACCGCTTTGCTTCTATCGTAACTATTATTGTCCTTAATGACTTTTTCAAGGATTTCTTAATTGCAAGAAGCAAGAAGGATTGAGTTATCACCATGACTCCCTTTTGAGATCTCAAATAAGAAACAAAAATACAAAGTAACAATTGACCAACTCTTACTGGCTAAATAACAATTTAACAATCTAAGAAACAATTTTGGATTTTAATTTGTAGAATCAAGTTTAAGGAGAGAGAATCCATTTGCTGAGTTTTGATTTGAATAATAAGTCTGAAGAACATGATTTGCTAGCATAGAAGAGAGTTCTTTCAGCTGTTGAGAGAAAAGATCCGGCAAACATAAAGCAAATTTGAAATTTTGGGGACTTATTTTTTTTCAGAAGAAATGCAAAGTAGAAGTATCAATATGGAAAAAAAAAAAAAAAAAAAAAAAAAAAAAAAAAAAAAAAAAAAAAAAAAAAAAAAAAGATGATGTAAAAAAAAATGTAGTATAAGAATTGGAGAACAAAAAAAAAAAAAAAAAAAT
>CANUEP010268929.1:0-32126 GCA_947857235.1 Jatropha podagrica
TGAGAATGTAAATAATGAGATTTGTGGATATATAAGTGTTATTATTTGATTATTTGAATGGTGAATGTATGATGATATATTTATTTCTTGAATGGATAAAAATATAATAAGATGACTTGATCTTAAATTTTAGAAGTGCTGCATGACCTTTGCAATGATTTGGAGTTGAGGTTTGGAGGTTGATATTGGAAGTGTGTAAATTTTAGGGGAAACTCCTGCGAAATTTTCGCAGGAATTTCCTAAACTTTATTTTTTAAAAAATTTTAAATTACTTACCTCCTTATGAAAATCTAACCACTTCTAATATATGATTTAGAGATAGTGAGTGACATAAGACAGTGCTCCGGTATCGAATGTGGCATCTGCCGTCTAGTTCTCTAGGATTGGGCGGTGGGTGTTATATGAATACCCTCTACAGAGACAATATGCCCTCAAAAGGCAATCTTCTTCAACTAGAACTCACACTTACTGAGCTTACCATACAACCGCCGATCTCTCAAAGTCTGTAGAACTGTCCGTAGGTGATGATCATGGTCCTCTCTAGTCGGAGAGTATACCAAAATATCATCAATGAAAACCACTATGAACTGATCCAAATAAGGATGAAAGACCCGGTTCATCAGATCCATAAACATTGCTAGAGCATTAGTCAACCCAAATGGCATCACTAGAAACTCATAGTGGTCATATCGAATCCTAAAAGCAGTCTTAGGCACATCTGACTCTCTAACTCTCAACTAATGATACCTAGATCTTAAGTCAATCTTTGAAACACAGTGGCCCCTCTCCACTAATGAAACAAATCATATATCCGAGGCAAAGGATAACGATTCTTCACCGTCACCTTATTAAGCTGTCTATAGTCAATACACAAGCTCAAAGTACCATCCTTCTTCTTCACAAACAAGACCGGAGCGCCCCAAGGGGAAACACTAGGTCGAATGAAACCCTTATCTAACAACTCCTGAATTTGAATCTTCAACTCTCTTAACTCAGTAGGAGCCATCTGATATGGGGCAATGGATATCAGCGCAGTACCTGGCATAACCTCAATACTAAACTCGACCTCTCTTGAATGAGGTAAACCGGGCAAATCCTCCAAAAACACATCCGAGAAATCACACATCGTCGAAATCTCATGGACACTGAGAGATCTCTACTTTGACTAAAGCACACAGGCTAGGAATGCCTCATAGCCATGCTGTATCATCCTCCTAGCGGTACTAGCTGAAATAACATTAGAGAGATAATCCTTCCTCTCACCCACAATATCAATCTCCTCTCCAAACGGAGTCTAAAGTGTAATCCTCTTATGCCTACAATCCATAATCACTCCATGTCTAGACAGCCAATCCATATCTAATATCACCTCGTATTCCCAGAATGACAACTCTATCAAATCACCTAGAAATACATGCCCATAAATGACTAAAGGGCAATCTCTATACACCCAACCACTACCCTCTACCCCAAGGGACTAGTAACCTCAACAATATGCTCTAGTGTATCAACATGCATACTACTCAGTCTATCCACATGTATGCATATATATGAATGTGTGGAGCCCGGATCAATCAAAGCAAGTATAAAAGTATCGAAGATGGAAAAGGTACCTGTAATGACATCTAGAACATCATGCTCCTCCCTGGTCCTGATAGCATAGGCCCTCCCTGATGCTCTAACCTCTGGCCTATCCACTATCTCAGATACTAGCTTCTGACTCCCAATTGCATATGCCTCACCATGGCCTCTACCTCTACCCCTCTGAACATAGGGAGCTAGCCTCCCAACCTATTGAACGGAACCAGTAGCTGCCAAAGGACAATCCCTGACCATATGCTCTGTGGATCCACATATAAAATAAGCTCTTAAAGCTCCCCAATAGACCCCAATATGTCTCCTGCCACACTGAGTGCAAGCCAGTAAACCTGACCATGTAGCACCTCTGTCACTAGCAACAGATGTAGCCTGAGGAGTTGATCTCATAAATGTACCCTGACCAACTCTCTGACCTGGTCTGACCCCCATCTGTGGTCCACCTCTAAACCTCTTACTAGTAGACCGAGCCCCAGAAGTTTGCCCAGACGTAGCACTCTAGAACCTCTTATGCTGACTACCCTACTGGGTCCTCTACACTCTAGTCTGTCTCTCCATCCGAATAATCTCCAACTCAGAAGCAGCCTTCACCAAAGAAGCTAATGTGGTGTGAGGGTGGGATGTCAAATGCATCCTATACTCATCCAATAATCCCTTCCTAAATCGCTTACACCTATCTGCCTCATTAGGGATCAACTTAGCGGCGTACCTACTCAATAGCAGAAACTCTCGCTCATACTCTGAAACAGTCATCCGACCTGCCTGAGCTCGAGAAACTCTACTATCCTCTGATCCGTATATAGCTCCCCCACATACTTCTTCGGGAACTCAGAGAGAAAGAAATCTTAAGTAACGTCCTCGGCTCTCACTGTCTTAACCACAGACTCCCACCATAAATAAGCCTCCTCCTTCAGCAAGGAAGTGGCACAGATCAATTGGTCCAGGGACTACATTGCATCTACTCCAAGACCCTCTCTGTCGCTCGGAGCCAGAACTCTGCTACGGAAAGCCCATCATCCTTCTAGCCCAGAAAATCCTCAACACCATACTTCCTCAATCTCTTTATCGAGGGATGGACTGGAACAGGGGCTGGTGCGACTAGAGCTTTGGGAACAGCTCTCACAACCTGCCTCAAAGCAACTACCAACTGCTGAACTAAATCACCCTGATTAGGCCCCTCAGGACCTGTAGCCGAGGCATGCTCTGCATCTGAACCCAATACACCACCAACTGGCATACCACCCTCTAACATAGCACCCTCAAGAGGGGCATAACTGTCCACCTCCTCATCAGACAAATGCTAAGACATAACTCAACCTACAAAGACCAGCAGGTTTGCATTAGAGAGAAATTCCCAAAACAGACTATTATGGCATGTATTTAACTTAAATCACTTATATAATTACTCCAAATAAAATAAACTCTCACACCAAATCATATATCCTAGAATTGACTAAACCTATGCTATGATACCACTAAATGTAACACCCACAGCCCAATCCCGGAGAACCAAATAATGGATGCCACATTCAGTGCGGAGCGCGATCTTATGTCATTTACTAACTATATATCACATATTAGAAGTGGTTAGATTTTTATAAGGAGGCAAGTAACTAAAAATTTAAAAATAAAGTTTAAGGAAAATTCCTACAAAAATTTTGCAAGAGTTTCCCCTAAAAATTAACTTACCACACAAAGAAAATTTACACACACTTCCAATATCAACCTCCAAACCTCAACTCCAAATTATTACAAAGATCGCGCAGCACTTCTAGAAGTTATATTAATTCAATTAAGTTCTAACATAATAATTCACCATTCATTTCAAAAATATATATCATCATTCATACAACATACATATAACCAAATAATAATACTTAAAATATCCACCAATCTCATTAATTACATTATCAACATTTACAACCTCAATATTGTCTACTAAAAGTCTATACATGCCATACTTCATATAAATATACATGTCCTACCAAAAACTGTACTTCTATTCTGATGTTGTTCCCTCGGTCTTTGAGTAGCCCTCACAGCACACAACCTACGCGTGCTAAAAATCAACGCGCTGAGTGGAAGACTCAGTGGTGCTAAATAATTATAAACTAAAATAACCAAGAAATGCCAAGTAATAAATCACATATATCTTTGAAAATACTTAAATCAAAATATATATTAAGCACTGAAAACATGCTAATAAAATCCAATATTTCGAAAAACCATAAAGAAATTCACACCTTAAAAATTTATATCAAACTCAATATAAATAAAAAAGTATCACAAATACCAATATGTTTCCAATTTCTCTATAATGAAATAAAATTTCATTTTTTTTATTAAGGCTCATACCAATACAGAATTAATGTAAGCAGATTCAATCGTGGCCTGTGAAAGCGCCACCATGATCGGTGAAAGCGCTACCGTGGCCTGTGAAAGCACTACCACAATTAATAAGCGCATCTGCCTATTTATAAGGGCTAATAATCCTAATATATGATCATAGCCCCACCAAACAAAATGGGCTGATAACCTGAGTATGCTCACATATCGCAATAAATCTCATCATACCACATTTCAATCATGTATAGTAGAGCCCAAAATAAATGCATTCTTCTATAAATAATCTCATTTCTCATTCACCATTCTTTATCCAAAAATATTTTAAAATTAACACTTATTATTTCAAAAT
Source organism: Jatropha podagrica (assembly GCA_947857235.1). Taxonomy (NCBI): domain Eukaryota; kingdom Viridiplantae; phylum Streptophyta; class Magnoliopsida; order Malpighiales; family Euphorbiaceae; genus Jatropha; species Jatropha podagrica. The sequence continues at coordinate 4,292 of CANUEP010268929.1, forward strand.
CACTTAACTTAGAACTTGTAAATCCAACAAAATCAATTCAAGTTTCAAACAAAAACCTTACTTTCATAATACCTGCATTAAAAGTACTAATTATCAACTTAAAATCACTTTTCAAAATCATTAAATTCATTTCTCAAAACAATTAACCATAAGACCCTTTTAGTACTTTCAAAACCTTCTTTAAGTCTTACTAAAATGTTTAAACACCAAAATTTAAAAGAGAGGTTTTAACCAACAACAAATTACTTAATAATAAACTCATTTAAGTTAAAATTAAATTTAAAAATCAATAAAACACAAAGGCCCTTCACCTAAGGAGGGTTCGGCCATCCTTTCAAAATAAAGAGGAAATGGTTTCTTTTCAAATTAATTCCATAAACCTTAAGGAAAATTATTTCAAAGATCATTCATAATCAAAGGTAATAAAAACAACAACAAAAATCCAAGCCCTTCCTCTAAAGAAGGTTTGGCCACAATTGAGAGAAGAGGGAGGGGAGGTTCCTCTTCTTATTCAAGCATTCTTTCATGTTTTTAAATCATGGAAAATCATAATAAAACCATCAAACAACAATTTCCCAACTCAATTCACACACATTCTCAAAAATTAATCAAAACCTAAAAATTGAAGACTTGAGAAATTGAAAGGGAATTGAGGGTATTATTGCACTAACCTTTCAATCAAGCCTTAAGAAGCTTAGAAAGCTTCACTCCTTAGCTTTCCTTTTGCCTTTGCTTGAAGGTTCTCCCATTTCTTCAAAGTAGAAAAAATACCCATCAAAATAAAAAATTAACGCACAAGACAGATGGAGCATGATTTAATGCATTGCTTTCATGTCTAATCCTTGAATTCTATTTATAAAATCACAAAATCCAAAAATCACAACTTCCCTCTTCAATGGCAACTTCAATCCTTTTAGCTTTTAATCCCCAATTTCAACTTCAATTACTTAGTTCTTAAGGATAATTCACTATTCTTTGATTTAATTAGGTAGTTTAGTGGTAATTTGTGGTAGAAAAATGAAAGAAATGGAGAAAGAAGAGAAGGAGAGAAATGGCATGGAGATGGAGATGGAGATGGAGATGGAGAAGGAGAGAGAGAAGTTGTTGATGAGTGGTTGGTAATCTTTAAGTAGCAAAGTCAAACTTTGCTTCCTAATTGTATGCCAAATGAGTGGCTAAGATCAAATTCTAAGTAATCTCATCCAATGGCTCTAAATATTCATCAATTAATTCTCTTCTAAATATTATTTAACTCCACCAATTATTTAAATCAACTCTACAAAATAATTCCTCATTTATTCCTTAATATACTACAATAGAAATAATATTTATTAGTTGCCGCAATTCTCCAAAAATATTAATGAAATACTTTTGACCCACCTAAATCTTTCAAACATACTCCAAAAATATTAAATAAAATATTAGACACATGTAGTAATTTTTTCAGACCAAAATAATACCAAGTCTCAGACCGATTGTACTATCCACAAACCGATAAATCACTATTATCGACACTGAAAAACGGTCTTTTATACTCTTTCCCCACCTCAGATGCAAAATCCATATCATCAGGCTCAACAACACCACCAGTTGATAAAATAAAATCTTTGTCCTTAATCGGACTCGAGATCTCAATATTTATGGCTATATTAATTTCTAGATCTTGATTAAGGATTTGAATTGCATTACTAACTTTGATTTTCAAAATCATACCATTCCCACCTTACCAACAATAATCATATGTTTCTCCATATACACAATTATATTAAATGGCCAATTTTAAGAGTCGATTATAATGATTGAGGGAAGTATTTGGATCCCTGAATTTTTCATAATCAAATTCTGAAATTACTTGGCATTGCCATTTTTCTTGGGTTTTAGAGATTGGGTTGAAGCCTAATGGATTGAGGGGAGCTCTTATCCATCTCATTAGGTTAATTTTGAATGACTACATTGGGCCCTTTTTGAGTCTTAGTGCAAGTCTATGTTTTCCCTTTGCAATAACTTGTGTGATAACTTGTATTCTATCATCATCCCCCTAAATCATTATTAACACTAATAGTTGCTTGATTCTTGTAGTAGCTCTCCTCACAAGATTAAGAGTACTAAGCACTTGATTTCTTTTTTATTTTAAAATCTTGATTTTCTGCATACCTTTTTCCACTTTCTTCGCCAGCATCCAAGGCCCAAACTTATCCGCTATCTCAGCCAAAATATGTGTTGGTATTTCTGGTGGCTGAAAATTGACATTACTAGCACTAGCTAGTTGGAGCATTGTCCTAATGTCTAGCCATTTCAAACTCATCTATATTTTTTATTGAGGCCATTGAAGAACAAACTTCCTTGTTTTGACCAAAACACCAATAGGAAAACAAGTTTGATGTATACCCTCATATTCAATCCCTTTTATATGCATGTGTAGCTTAGATTTGGATAATAATGGTTTAGAAAGGTCAACTTCCATGTAGAGCTTGGTATACTTTCCCCTTGTTGCATCCAAAGGATTTTTATCTGCTCTAATGGGAATACCAATCCTCTTAACCTCAATAAGAAGTTCTTAACACAATATTCAATTGGGGGGAATACATACCTATACCATAGCCCTATCAGCAGTAGCATGTTCTGGATCGTAATTAGGTTGCCATTAGCAAACAATGAGGTAATGATCAACCACCATCCAAGGTTTCCCCCAAGACAACATGTTCATATTCAGTTTGATTCAAGAATCGTAGCAAAAAATATTCACTAATTAAATCAATCATATCAAACAGTGATTCAAGGCCCATAAGGTCTTAATCTCTTGTGAAGGAAGTTAAACCCAATCGAACATCCCAATACTTTAACTATAGAAGTTTGAATCCATGGTTGGCATAAAGCCACCTTCTCTAGTTTAGAAACTTGAATTGTAAGACACTCAAGATCATCACCTAAATTAGATTCTCCTTCAATTTTATCCTCTGAGAGCTTAATGTCATCATCCTAATCATCATGATTAGAATCCTTCACCCTTAAACTCTTGCATCATTGCATCTCGAAAAGAACATTTGTCTTTTGCTTCAAAATTTTATTATGTTGGATTATCATTAGTACCTATTCTAACTATTGAACAAAATTTCGATCCCTCTCTAATTTTAACTTATTTACTATTATAGCTATTATGGGTCCCATTTTATTTGGTGCAACCCAAGAGAAGGGGTGAATTGAGTTTTCTAAAAATTTAACTTTTAAAAACTCAAGTCAGAATTCTAAAGTAGTGAAATTAGAAAGCCTTTGTGAGAAATATTTATCAAGATTAGAACTTCTTCACAAAGCTTATGCAAGATTAGAAAGATTTTATGAAAGATAGTTATCATGATAAGAGTTTCTTCACAAAACTTTTGCAAGATTAGAAAACTGATTGTAACTTAGATTCTAATTTCTTTTGAATAAGTGTGAATTTGAACTTGAAAAAATCACAGTACAGAAATTCAGAGTTCTAAGAAATCATAAAAATAAAGGTTTTACACTTTCAGAATTAGAAAATTATTAACAACTTTTTATTTCTGAAATCATTAACATATGTGTAAATAGAATAATATCAAGCAAGACTTAGAAATTAAAAGAAGAATAACACAAGAATTTATGCGGTTCGACACTAACTTGCCTCATCCACTCCCCTAAAATCATCTTGAGATTCTCCACTATGTTATCTCTTTTAAAGGGTAAGAAACAAATCAACTTTACAAGGAAATAGATCAAAAACATGCATTTAACCTTTAACCCACTAGATTTCAAAGGTTCTAATTAACCTCTATCCTTTTATTTTACAGAGAATAGAAAACTCAAATTAAGAGATTATAATCTCACTAAGGAACAAGGTTGCTTGATAACCTTCTACAACATAGCTTTTCAACTAAGCTATATACAAATATTTTTCATTAAAAATCTCTAGCCTACAATAGATTACTTGAATCTATATAAACAGAGAGAAATTCAACTGTAAGCATGGGAAGAACGGAAAACAAATTTGAAAATAGAAATTAAGATAAGAAATGTTCTTCAAAAGAGTTGTTACAAGATTTCTTTTTTCTTAAAAAATTTTTCTTCAAGAATAGAGAAGAAAAGAAAGGGGAGGGAGTTGAAAGATTTGAATCTCTAAACAATGGACTCTTACTCTTGCCAATAAGATTTGGAAGGAAAAATGATTTTATAAAGGGAATAATCTTCTCGTTATTTAATAACATTAGGTTTTGCTAAAATGAGCAATGGATGTTTCTAACATTTAAATTAAAGAGAGAATGCATGGGTTGTATTTAAAAGAGGCTATCAGACAACTTTTAATGCACACACATGCAAAGCTTTAGAGGTGAAGGGTCTGTTCTAAAATCATGTGTTGCTTTTCAATAGAAACTGACAACTATACCAAAAATAAAACAGCTCTTGTAGAAACTAATTTAATAGCCATTAATAAGTTTACTCCAAAAATCTCTTTCATTTGGTGAACGTGAAAAGCAATGATTTGGCTTATTTCCTGTAGAACATTCATTGAGAATGTTTCAAAGGTGATTTTAAGGCTCCGTTTATTTTCGTAAAATAACTTGTAAGAAAATATTTTTCACAACTTTCTATTGTTTGGGAGTATTTAGGAAAATAATTCAAGAAAATATTTTCCAAGTCAAAGAAAAAATAACTCATCTTTAGGAAAAATGACTTTCCATTTCAAGAGCATAAAACATTTTTCAGACTTTGACAAACTTATTATAACTTTATAAATTCGTATTTTTGTTAATTTATTAATTATCGATAGCCACTACCACCATTTACCGTTCACTACCGCACCTACCATCAACCACTACCATCTGTCACCGACAATTTTCATAATTTACCTTTTTTTGCATTATTCTCATATTTAACAATGAAAATTTTAAAATATGAAATTCATATTATTAGTATATTTTATTTTTATAAGTTAAAAATTTTAATATTTTTAACTAATTTTCAAATTTCAACCAAACAAAAAAAAATAAATTATTTAACAAATAGTTTTAAGAAAAATATTTTGCAAATGTAAGTTATTTTTCAGAAACAGACAGAGCCTAAGAAAAGTAAAAGATATTTTGTGCTTATAATGAAATTTTCTCTATAAGGCATTTATTGAGAATAATATTAGGTATCAAACAAAAATTGAATATTTCAAAAATGATTTTCAGGAGATAAAAGATATTTTGTGCTTATAATTAAATTTTCTCTCTATCCTACCAAATTTCCTAAGACTTACTAACCACTTAAAAAATATCTTCATTAATCTCATGGTCTTCAATAAAAAAAATTTTGGTTTGTAGGAGCTTAATTTTTTTAATAACTTCAACATTAAACTCTGCATAAAATAACTTCGTTACGCATAAAAATATTAAATTTATTTAATTTATATAATGATCGAAATCTTAGAATAAATTGACATTGAGCCAACAAACAATACTAGTCCAAAACCTGGAGAGAGGCTACGGCGCAAAGAAAGAGTTCTCCATTTCAAAAGTTAATTTCGATAATAGTTGAGATGGGAGAATTGTAAAATGAGAATTATTTGTAAAATCACAAATGGATAATTTAGCTATTTATACAAAATGTAATTCTTTTTCATTGAAATATCCCTCCAAACTAGTCATTTTATAGCTGTTGAGAAGGGTATTCTAGCAAAAAAGTAAAAATAAAAATAATAAAGTAAATACTTCTATAAATTGCAAGTTGTAAAATGGAGTGATTTATTATTATTATTATTATTATTATTATTATTATTATTACTTTTGGGTGTGTTAAAATATTATTTTTTAAAAATATCCAATCACCTCTAATAACAATAAAACTCCATTCAGCAATAATATTTCAGAGAGCTTTTAGTATTTTGATTAGAGTTAAAATATTATGTCTATCAATTCAATTATTCCATAACTTAATTTTTGTAATAGTTGTTAAAAGTTAGGAGGCATCTCATCAAACATTAAAATCCCTTAACGTTTAGCTTTTTGGATTTAGGTTTTTGACACTCTTATCCAATTTTTTCCCTTATTCTTAAGGCTTAAAATATAAGTATTCTACTTGTTATAACACTCTTTTGAATTTGGTACTCTTGTTATTTATTTAATTTTTCTTTTTCAAATATCAAAGAAATATATGTCATTTTAATTATTTATCTATTGTCTTAAAACAAGGATAAGAGCATGTTGTCAAAATTAAATAAAAATAAAAAAAAGTTTTTTTCCTCATTTTTTCTCTTTAATTTTATAAGAAATAATCTTTTGTTATGGAAAAAATTGAAATAAAAAGTAAAAATTTGAATATATATATCATCTTATTTTTTTATTAATTAGTCCATTTCAACTGTATAACCATAATTTTAAATTTTAAATCAACATTCTAAAATTTTTTTTTGTTATTTTAATTCTAATGTCTAATCAATTATCTAATTTTACCAAACTCATTTGCTTTAAATGACATAATCCGCTAAAATTTATAAAAAAAAAAAAAAAAAAAAAAAAAGCTGAAAAAGCTGCTGCAACATTTAATATTTCTGAACAAACTCAATATCTCAAAATTTAATTCAAAAATAATTTGGGTTTTGTTTAGGAAAATGTGAGTTTAGGAAATTAACTTTCCAAGAAAATAACGTCCGGCCAGTTTTATTTTTTAACAAATTACTAATTAAGAAAATGTAAAATTTTGAAATCCTTTACCCGTTCCCTTTTTCCTTTGTTCGGTTGAGTGCATTTTTTTTTTTTAAGGAAAGAAAACAACTATAGAAAGTATCTCAGGAAGGTATAAAACAGCAAAATGTTACCCATAATTTGTGACGATATAATTATCAATTTTCAATAATAACTCTTATTTTCCTCTAAAATTTTTCCTTTCTGAATTTATTTTCCTTCTTTCATTATATTCAAATAAAGTGTGAAAACTAACTGCAGAAAATTGGCAAATTCCTCATTATTTTACTCTATTATTTTCTTTACTCTAATATTTTCCTTCCTCCCTTGCAGACAAAAGGTTCATAATCTAGGCAAGGCTTATATACAGTAGGCCTGTATGGTTCTAACCTCTGACACTGGTCACGGCCCCAAATATGGGTCGTGACAGTGTATTTCACTCAGAGAACTACATGAGCTAGCTGAGGACATAGAACGCACATACATCAGAAAATCAATTTGAGCCTCAAACTGCTCAAGTCCTCTATCAAATTCTTCTACACCAGATGAACTCCAAATTGTGTCATTGTGTCCAATAGACCCTTCAGGCTGAGACGTAGGATTCTCTGTTTGCTCTTCCAAGATTAAGTTTTCATACCTTTTCAGCAGATACAGAAGGTATTTCAAGATCTTCTTTTTGGAAGGATCAGTTTCACCAACTTTATCTAACAGTTTCCTAATTGATCTTTTCTCTATTAGTATGGCCCTTGGGGATGTTATATGAAGTCTTGAAGCAGCAATTTGAAGTGTTTTTATTTCAGAATATTCCACTGAATCAGACTGAGAAGGGCCCAGCTGCATCAGTTCGCGCATAGCCTTGCTAGCCTCTTTATCGGAAGGGTCCAGCATAAATTTTGCTGCATTTAGATCATCAATAATGCGAGAGATCTGCAAAAGAAAGTTAAATTATCCATTTTACCAAGAATACGAGTATGATAGAGAAATTACAAAATAGACTTAAGCTGATGCTGATCTAAAAAGACAGACACTGGTGTTGTTTTCTGTATACTAGATACTCAAATATTAAATAACAGATAAAATAGCAAAAACAACAAAAAGAAAGCTGCAAATTGCAACATGGAATAAACAGGATTCAGGGGGTTCATTTGTTAGTAACATATAGATTATATATTGATGACCTGGGAAGAAGGAATTAGATTCCATTTTGTGTACTTTGGACCCCGGATTTGAGCAATCACTGATCAGATCGTTGCAGAAAGCTATTCCAGCTGTTATTGCATCCCCATTTCAGGGAAACAAATCAGAAAAACCAAGAGAGAGATATGATGGGCATAAAGAGAGCTTTATTGCTATTGACACGAGGTAGGATAAGTTTGATAGCATCAGGAAATAAACATGTTGAGGCAAGAAACCAAGGAATTTTTATGGACAAGCAGGTTCTGTAATTTTATCATTGAAGAATGTCTATTATCCACATAGAAGCAGAGAGAGAGAGAGAGAGAACAAAAAGAAAACTCATAAGGCGTGTAAGTTTACAAACCTCAGAAGCCAACGGAGTTGGAACCATAGTTTGGATTTGGCCTAAACATCGTTCAAAATTGTCCCTCGTTCTTTCACATCTTGAAACTATCGCTTCTCCTGTTATTACCTAAAAGTGATGCAAGAAGCACCATCAATTTCAGAGCAATAATTTCCCAAAGCCAAAATATGACAAAAAGAAAATCCATCGGAAAACATATTTTTTATGAAATTTAAGATAAAAATTACATCTAACATCTATAACTTGTTATACAGCCAATTTGATCGGTTATCTTTTGAATATAATATTTCATGTAATAAATATTTTATTATTAATATAAGACATTTATTTATTTTTTATATTCTATTAATTGAATCTTGGTAAAAGATAAAATTAAAACAATACTGCTTGCAAAATAAATTATAATGTGATTATAATTATCAATTTCATATTTGCATTAAAGTAATATTTCTAAATATTCATGTCGATGTTCTCTTCATTATTGAATAATGATTAGAACTATTTAAATTGGTACATATTATGTTCTTCTTTTAGAGAACCAAATGTTGTTATAAGTTGAAATATATATTATATCTTGAACTAATATATTAGTGCTTGTTATTTAAACAAATCCACTAAATTGACTTGCATAAGAATTTCATATAGAGAATTACTTGTATCTATGGAATACTCAAGCGATGATTGTATAAGTGATTCTGTGGCTTGAGATTATGTTTTGATTCTTCGTTCACATTATTCATTACATGAATAATAAGCAATGATTTATTGGATATAGTAAAAATTGTATGGAAATACTTGAGTAATTAAGAGACAATTCATCACCCTAGGTAAATTAAGAAAAATGTTCTAATTGTTCTCTACTATATTGATTAAGAAATTCCTTCACAAGGTAGAATGAAATTAGTAAATTAGATTTTAAATTTCATTCAACTGATCAATAGCTAAAATTAAAAAAACTAACATGATTTAGTGAAATAAACACACCTCATGCCTAATTACTAAATCAGAATATTAATGATAAAGAGATATTAATTACACTGATAAATCATGTACTGAAAGGTTAAATCAAACAATTTTGACTTTTCAAATATTTAGATAGTCTTAACATGTTGCTAGACAATGTACTTAACATTCAAATATTAATTTAATTTATATTTGTTATCAATATATTTGGAACATTGATGGTCACATACATAAAAATAAATATGAGAAGATGAAAACAAGAAATCGAATCAAGTTTAACTTGATTACATATAAATTTTATAAAGTTAAAGACAATTGTAATTTATATATGATTATAATTTTACCTAAATTATTAAGTATTGACTTAATTAATTTATATCTAAAATTTATTAAGATAAATTTTAAATTAAATAAATCAAATACTTTAATTATGATTTATTTATTTATTTAAATAGTTAAATAAATAAATATAATTAATTAAATTAAAAATTCTATTACTATTTATATTACGATTTATTTATTTAAATTATTTAAACAAATAAATAGGTACATATATATTTTAACTATAATTTATTTATTTAAAAGTTTTAAATAAATAATTATAATTTATTTATTTATGACATAGAGTTTTCTTATAAAATCTTTAAAAAACGATAAAGATTGTGAGAGTTATTGCTCATAGCCACAAAATAAAACAAAGAGCTTAAGATAGCTAAAATCATCATAAGCTCTAATCTCTCAACTCTCTAAAAATAGTTTTAGAGTTTTTCAATTGTCTATTCGTGTGGATATTACTAAAGGTCAGACGTTTAGACGTCTTGTGATTTGCGATAACCTAGCCCCGTAGATTGAAGTTTTGAAAAATTTGTAAAAGAGATATTTTTCTAAACAAATTTTATTACTTTATTTGTTTAAATAGATTCCTATTGATATAATTATTTATTATAATTATATTATTCCTTTATATATATTTGATATTGAAATCCAACATAATTGATACAAACAAATTTGTAAATGTATATGCATACACATGGATCAATGAATGATGAATTTCTTATTTTATCTACTTTCTTTATCTGAAAGTATTTCAGCATACTTACCATATATAGTTTACTAGACTCACAGCAGTACCAAAGAATCTGCTTGGCTCTCTCCATTGTGCCATTTAACAAGCACAGTGCCTGAATTCCCGATGAGCACCGCGGCCGAGCTGCTTCTATTTCTGGAAATACTTCCCCAATTCTATAAACTAATTTCATTAATTCTGTGCACATCGAATGATGCATCTGCAAAGATGAATAACGTTAAGATACCTTGAAAACAATATGTTCGCTGCTGAGGTTTGTCAATTACATGGCTTTTGAGTTTTCTTTTTAAATGATCAGCTCAACTTCATTTTGTAATTTCTCTATCATACTTCTATTCGAGAATCAGTTCGGTAAAATTGCTAATGAACTTTCTTTTGCAGATCTCTCAAATTGTTGATGATCTAAACCCAGAAAACTACACGAGTGCACACACAAATGGGCCTCACCTAGTAATTTGAAAAAATAACAACAATAAGGAGCGCCTTCTGAGCTAATTGGGAAGCAACAAAACAAGGTATTCTCCTTAAGGGGGAAAAAAAAAAGTTAGCACCTCAACCTCCAGGTTAGCTAAAATCCAACCTCCAGAATCACAAAATTTCCTTCAAACAAACAGGTCCTTAAAATCACAAAGTTAGATTTACAAAGAAAGATGAGAAAGTAGGTTGATTCTCAGGTCAACAAATTCTTGGTACGAAAATGGAGAAGAAAAGAAAGGAAGTGAGGGAGAAAGTGTTATCCAATAATTTAGATACGACGGAGAAAAAGACTTCCCTATGCGGTCCATTCCCTGTACCGGGTCGATTACCATTCCCATGTACATGTACCAAACTGGAACAAATAAGAAGAAAGCAATTTCCTTTCCTATTTGCTATGCAATCCCCAGTTTTTATCACAAAAAAATTTAAAAATTCAAGCTAGTGATGTCCACATACTGATAATGGAATTTCACAATAGAGGCCTACTTTACAAAGCAAAAGCAAAAATTGTTTTGTTAGGAACTTGAAGAGATGCTTAATAAAGCAAAAGCAGAAGTATTTTCTGAGGAAAAAGAAGAATGATTGAACCTGCTTTATTCAAAAGAGATACAGAAGTACAACAACAAGCTGCAATACATACAAAACTACCTTTCGTAGATAAATATATTGACTTGTGAGTTTTGACACTATACCTTGAAGGAGAAGAAGCATGAAAGTGGCTCCACTGCAGCATCAACATGAGTCGCCATTCGAAGTGAAGAATGCAGGGCCTGCACATTAATCAAATTAAAAGGTCAGTACAATTATATATATACAAGCATAAGATATTTATTATAAGAAAGTTAAATCACAACTATACTGACCTATAACGGCAAAAATCAACAGCACTAGCAGTTAATCACAAGTTCTGAGTTCAGATTTCCAAAGCTTACAAGAATTGCTTGTCTTAACTTGTTTGCCAATGAAAATCACAAGAAACCCAGAAAACTAAACAATTGCACTCACAAATAGGCCTCAACCTCAACCTCAACCTCCAGGTTAGCCAAAATCATACTCTTAAGTCACAAAATTTCCTTCAAACAACAGGTCCTTAAAATCACAAAGTTTGATTTACAAAGAAAGACAAGAAAGTAGGTTGATTCTCAGTTCAACGAAGTCTCGGTACGAAAATGCAGAAGAAAAGGAAAGGAAGTGAGGGAGAAAGTCGGTTGTTTTATTAGGAACTTGATAGGAAATTCAGTAAAGAAAAATTATTGACCCTGCTTTATTAAAAGGGCACTGATAGGTGGAACGAGTCGTTCCACGGCAGGAGATTAGTTTATTATTTAAGTGGGCCATGGTACAAAGGTTGAGGTGTATAGTGTATAAGCAATAAATGAAGGTAGTATACGTCATTTGATGCTTAAGTCGAAGGGGGTAATAAGTAATAACAGCAGGAAGAAAAAAGAAAAGAAAAAACAAAACAAGAAATTGAACACTATTGGTCGATGCAGTGGAAATATGGGACACTGGATAGAGCACGTGGCACTACAATTATTATGACTATTAGAGAATTTATTATTATTATTATTATTATTATTATTATTATTACCGTGTATCATTAAGAATTAAATTATTTTTTTTAAGAAATCATTAATTTGATTGTTGGTACTTAAATTTTTTAAGAAATTTAGTATTACAACTATAAAGGATATATTGAATTTCTAATATAATTTTTTTAAGAATTTTCATTATAATTTTTCTTTTTTAAACAATAATTTTCACTATAGTTAAATGTTATATATTTTTAAAAAGTTCATTATTTATCATAATAATAAGAAATGAATTTCAATAATGTTATTAAAATCAAATTTTCGAACTATCATAATTATAATTACTAAAAAAAATTTGGTTGATCCAATTTATTATATCCTTAAACTCATTGAATTGAGTTTGATTGAGCTATATCTCTCAAATTGAATCGGGCCACTACATCTTTTGACCCACCGAATTGAGTTGGATCATTCAAATTAAATTGAATTAAAACGAGTCTTGTGAAACCCTAAAACTTATCACTTTTAATCAAAAAAGCATTAATCCCAACTGATTTGCTAATTCAATTTATTTATTATGAATATTAACTTTGTGTAGTTTATTTTTTATGCTAAATTTAAATTTAATTTAATTGCAATACATATAATGTAAAATCAATCCTACTAGAAAAGTGGAAACGTAAAAGTTTTTCAGTTTGATGAAAGACAATCTTTAATTCGATAAACATAATTAATTATTCAACAACTATTAATTAATCACAATTAACAATTATTATTAATTGAACACAATTAAATATTGCACTTTCATGAAATGAAACGACTTCTTAATTAATTCAATTAATGGAATATTATTATCATATTCATTCGATAATATTTGTCATATTTAAGATAATAGTTTGTTCTAAAATACTTGTCACATTTGTAGTTTTAAAAAATAATAATTTTTTTTTCATATTTACTTTTTATATATGACAAGTAATTATTATTTTAATTTAATGATTTTCTTAAAAAATTATTATTAAATTAAGAATAATGTAATCAATTTGTTCAATAATTTATTGTCATTTAGATAAATTTAATAGTTTTTTTTAGGGACATAAAATTTCAAATGCAATAAGTATTATGGAATAAATATAGTAATTATTTAACTCTTGTAATAAATTTTGAATTAACAATTAATAATTAGAAGATACATAAATTAAAAGATAAAATAAAATAATTATTTTTTTCTTTTAACAAATTATAATATAAAATTTTTAATGATGCATAATAACTCCGTTCTAGTTGAATATATTAATTTGAATTGATAAATTTTAAAATTTTAGATTTTGAGATTTAAGATTTAATTTTTAATATTTGATTTAAATCTCAATTTGAAGAAAAAAATCACAATGATTAGTGATTTTGTTGTATGAATTTTTTCATTATTTTATTATTTGATTATTGTTATAATTATATTTGGAGAATATGCTACCATTATATTTAATGAAATATTATAGTAAGGTGAATAATTTTGAAATTATAATTATCATTTATCGTTGTTCGAGCATATATTTGTGTGTTAATTTTTTTAATATATTTTTTATGTATTATATAAATTAATTAGATAAACGCTTTCTTATTTTTTAATTATATATAATTTAATTTTTAAATAATATTCATGGATAAATGGCTTTTATAAGTAATAATTACATATACATACCTTCGAATGACATATATGGATAGATATTTTCAAACATATTGGGTTCGAAAATGAATATAACAATCCCTACCTTGATATGATATTGTGTAGGACATAAGAATTGATGACATGATTGAATTTGGGTATAAAAATTATATTAACCAATTCAAATCTACCATTATCATCTTGATTATATACATTAACTTTTAGCTCAACCATAATTAGAATATAATTATCTCATCCTCATATATTATAAAATAAATTATGAATATCAGAAAAAATTAAATAATAATAAAAATTATTAATTTTTCACTTTAAAATATATCTCTATAAAATTTCAACAATTTACTAATTTGGTTTATTTATTATTATTATTTAGGAGGGGTTTTTTTTTTTTCATTTGTCAAATATATTTTTTTCTTGCAACTAGGGCTGTTTGTATTTGAAATTTTAGTTTTTAATTTTCTATGTTAAACTAAAGTTTAAATTTTTTTATTTGTTTTTTCTATTTGAGGGGTGCAGAATTTGATATTTAGGAGTTGAGAAACTAATGATAGTGATTGTGAATCCATGATGTAATTACAAAAATGTCCGTTTTTCACATTCATAATTGCATATCCATATAGCAAAAAAATTGACATGCAACTTTTATTATATGTGGATCCCATTTTGTACTTAAACACAATAATATAATACCGTGTTGTGTTCCACTGATCATTTTCCTTATTAAAAACCTAACAAGAGAAGCAGAACGAGTGAACAAAGCAAAAGCAAAAGCAAAAGCAAAAGCAAAAGTGTATTATTACGAACCCGACAAGAAATTTGTTAAAGGAAAAATTATTGACCATTTTACTGAAACCTGACAGCAAATGTATAACAAAGCAAAAGCAAAAGCAGCAAAAGTAGAAGTATTTTGTTAGGAAAAGGAAGAATGAATGAACCTGATAAGAAAAACAGAACAAAACAAAAGCCAGAGTGTTTTATTAAGAACCTGACAAGAAATTGTACTTATAAATTACAGGCATGCGCAAAAATATAACCAGTGTTTTATAGAACAAATTTTGTAGCATCTATGCTTTACAAGTACCATATCATACTCTTAAACTTATAAATTTTGCTAACATTGCATCACTTTTTATCCTAACAATAATATTTTTTTTGAATCTTTGATACTTATATGCAAGATATTGACTAATATGTAGTTAATGTAATTTTTAAAATAATAATGTTCACATTTTTCAAATTAATCTAATTTTAGAAGTTTGATTATTTAATATAATTTTTGTACGTTAAAGTATTTAATTGGTATAATTTTATAAAAATTGAAATATTCAATAGATTAAAATAAAAATTTAGGGTGTCACAATCTATTTATACAATGGCCCCATCATTTTTTTTAAATTGTATAAAAATAAATTGATGTAAGGAGAAGTTTGCTAGTTAAACCGTATATGATCAATTCAATTAGCATTGTCATACGATTCCACAAGTTTGTTCTTTGAAGAATGACAAAACCTTTATAAAACTTTGTTTTTTCTTTTTGGATCGCTTATATCGGTATTATTCTATCAGAGAAAGATTTAATCCGACTTAAAATTTAATTATAGTTAAAGTTTTTTACTCTTTACTGTAGATACGTTTAATGTGATAATTAAATCCGGAATCTTTTTTTGTATATATCCGGTTTGGGTCGCAAACTGAACCAGAACCGATATGTTATAAAAATTTGTTTTTATTGATCATTTCTAGGAAGCCTGTTATGGAGATAAATATTATTTCTTCATAGTGGTCCTCATTCAAGTTTCCAAGTGACTCTCACTCTAGCTTTACAGCTTCATCACTCCCCTGAAACAGAGTAATGGCAGAAGCATACCTCTCTAGTATTATTGGAGGCCTCGTTTCAAATCTGGCTTCCCCAGCCCTTAGAGAGGCTAAGTTATGGTGGGGTGTAACAGATGAGCTTGACAAACTCAAGACGACAGTTTCAACTATCCAAGCTGTGATACTTTGCGCGGAGAAGCAGTATTCACAGAGCCACGAAGTCAAGGTTTGGATTGATTCACTCAAAGAAGCATTTTATTATGCAGATGACTTATTGGATGAGTTGTCCACAAAGGAATTGCAGGAGCACCTGCTTACCAGCGCAAATTTGGGGAAGAAGGTGCGTTTGTTCTTTTCGAGCTCGAACCAATTTCTTTATAGCATTAAAATGGCCCGTAAGGTTAAGAAAATTAGAAGTAAATTAGCTGAAATTGCTGAAAACAGGAAGTTTCTCTTAAATAATGAGCATCGTGAGAGGAAGGATGATATGACTAATTATGAGGAAAGAGACCAAAGTCACTCGTTTTTACCTGGGGTAGTTATTGGCAGAAAAAGGGATAAGAAGGCAATTATGAAATTTCTTTTGTGTTCCAACTGTGAGGAGAATGTGTCAATTATTTCTATAGTTGGTATTGGAGGTTTAGGGAAGACAACACTAGCTCAACTTGTATTCAATGATGAGATAGTCGAGTCACAGTTTGACCTAAAAATATGGGTTTGCATTTCTGATAATTTTGATGTAAAAGCAATACTTGAAAAGATTTTAGAATCTATCACTGGTGAAAAACCTGCAAGAAATTGTGAAATGAATACCTTGAAAAATCTTCTCCATGAAAAAATTAATGGGAAAAAGTATTTGCTTGTGTTGGATGATGTATGGCACTATGAAAAATGGTTTCTCTTGAAGGATTTGTTAGATGTGAGTGCAAGTGAAAGTAAAATAATAGTAACCACGCGTCTTAAAATTGTTGCAGAGAGGATTATATCAGATTCAATATACGAATTACAAGGTCTAAGTAAGCAGGACTCATGGTCTCTGTTCGTACAAATGGCCTTCAGACAAGGGAAAGTGGAGAGCCAAGAGCATGAGCTAGTAGGAAAGGAGATTGTGGCCAAGTGTGTTGGAGTTCCTTTAGCTATAAGAGCAATAGGACGGCTATTGTATTTTAAAAATACAATATCTGAGTGGCTATCTTTCAAAGATAAAGAACTTATAAATATAAATAACGAAGATGCTAGTATTTTACCAACACTTATGTTGAGTTATAACCATTTGCCCTCACATTTAAAACAGTGCTTTGCTTACTGTAGTTTGTTTCCAAAAGATACTAGAATTAATGTGATACATTTGGTTCATCACTGGGTGGCACAAGGGTATATTGAAGTATCAGGTTCAAAACAAAATCTTGAAGATATAGGATTACAATATTTTGAGAATCTTTTATGGAGGTCTTTCTTTCAAGAAGTAGAAAAAGATTCATTGGGTAATATAATAACATGTAAAATGCATGATTTGATGTCTGATCTTTCTGTGGAAGTAGCAAGAGAGGAGATTACTTTATTAAATTCAGAGGCAGAGTGTGTTAATGTGAAAGAAAGAACTCTGCATTTATCCATTAATCCTGAAGTTCTCTCACGGAGGCAACTTGCGTGTATCTTACCCAATGCGAGGAAGGTGCGAACATTTCTATTATTCAATAAATCAATGGCAAATGAAATTAGAGAAGGACAATTGGATGTAATTTTTTCTGATTTTAGACGAATAAGGGTGTTGGATTTGTCTAATTTGTCGATTGAAATTCTGCCGCGTTCCATTGACAATTTGAAGCACATAAGGTATCTCGATCTTTCTCAGAATAAAGGCATCGAGGTCCTTCCTAATTCTATAACAAAACTCCTGAATCTACAGACTCTAGTACTAAATGAGTGTGGAAGGCTTAAGCGATTGCCTAAGCATATGAAGAAGTTAGTCAACCTCAGGCACCTTTACATTCGAGACTGTCCTAGCTTGACTCATATGCCATATGGGTTGGGTCAGTTAACTTCCCTTCAGAATCTGTCAATGTTTGTGGTGGCAAAAGATAATCGCATCTCCAAGCAAAGTGGTGGATTTGATGAACTTTGTAATTTGAACAACTTGAGAGAAAGTCTTCGAATATGTAATTTGCAATATGTGAAAAATGCAACAGCTGAATTTGAGGCCGCCAAATTGGAAGAGAAGCAACACCTTCAAAACCTTCATTTAGCATGGAAATTGGGTGCTCCCTATGATAAAAGTGAGAGCGATACAAATGATGATAATGGGGAAATATCATTAGAAGAGCTGCAGCCTCACCGAAATCTAAAATGGTTAGTTATATCTGGGTGCGGAAAAGTTAAGTTTCCTAGTTGGATTACTACCCTGTGTTATTTAGTGGATCTTCAAATCAATAACTGCACAAATTGCAAATGTTTCCCACCATTAGATCATTTCCCTTCTCTTAAACGTTTGTCGATTAAGAATTTGACAGATTTAGAATATATAGAGAATGGCAATAGGATGTCAGGATCTACCATGGAGGAACTTTGGCTCATAAATTGCCCTAATCTCAAGGGATGGCGTAGGCCTCAGTTACTCCAATTCCACTGCCTTACTTATTTGGATATCATGTCCTGCCCTAACTTGACTTCAATGCCATTGATTCCATCTGTCAAGTCATTGGTACTGAGAAATACGAGCATGAGGTCACTAGAGGACACACTGAAGATGAAGATTTCGGTATTACAATGTAGTTCCTCCTGTCCTTCATCTTCAAGTTCGGCATCTTCAACTTCCTCTATTTTGTCTCAATTGAAAAGTTTGTGTATCCATGAAATAGAGGGTCTAGAATTTCTGGCAGAGGAGCTGATGCAGAGCCTCACTTCCCTCCGACAGCTCCATATTGCTGATTGCCCAACCATAACAACTCTACCTCGTGCTATACAACATTTAACTTCCCTTAAGGCTCTCCTCATTTGCGGTTGTGAAGAGCTAGATTTTCTAGTTGATGAGAATGAAAATGGTATGCAGTGGCAGTGCCTTAGAAGCCTGAAAAGGGTACAATTTAAAAATATGGCAAAATTGGTATCTCTTCCAAAGGGACTTCAACATGTCACTACTCTACGCAAACTTGGCATTGAAAGCTGCCCAAATTTGATGTCTTTACCTGAATGGATGACAAATCTCACTCGATTACAATATCTAGATTTGGACAAATGTCCAAATCTATCAGAAAGATGCAGCAAGAACATGGGTGCTGACTGGCCTATGATTGCTCATATCCCAAATATTAAAATCGATGGAAGGTGGATTCAATTGGATGGCCATTACAAAACTTGATTAGAAAAAATCATCAGATTTTCATTCAAGTATGTCCACTCCCTTTAATCTATATCTTTTAATATTCTGCATTTAAGAATCATGGATTTAACAGGTTCTTATTTAATATTTGATGTTGCAGGTTATTAAGACAAAAGGCGAGAGTGGTTTCATGTTATAAGAGTTATTATTGAAAGGCGAGAGTTAAGGTAAGAATTTACTCGTGTCTGGTTCAAGAGTTAGTTCTTTTTCTTGCCTTTTCTAATTCTTTTGTTCCATTTTCGTTCTTCTAGGATGTTTTGCCATGCAGCTTCTTAAACTGCTGAGCTGAAATAAAGGCAGCGTTCTCCATCAAATTCTTTTGAGTTTTGCCTTCCCTGAAGTTACCTGTAAGTTAAATCAATAGCATTTCCATAACCTTCACTTTCAGAATAGTCATCCAAGGTTCCTTAGAGTTGACTTCAGTTTAATTTGGTCTTTCAGCAAAAATGCTAGGCATTTGCCCCAAATCAAAGCCATATTTGGAGGCTCTTGATGTGTTGTGTTGAATGTGCCACGCCCATATCTTCTGTTTCTCGTTATTGATCCACTTTTCTTCTTTGGAACATTATATGTTTGTAAGTTTTAATACCGATAGCCTATCATAAATTGTGAGTAGAAATCAAATTGGGCACTAAATCAATCATTTGATCTCCTTTCAGGAAATTCACTCTTCAGATATTAAATCTCCGAGTTGTTATCTGGTCATGAAACATTTTCCCAGTTGATTTATTTATTTATTTATTGGGTGTGTTCTAACTTTTCATGTTATTTTAGAAGCCCAAGCTTGATTTTCATGAAGAAATTTAAATGTTTTTATTCTGTATTTGATGTTGCAGGCTGATCAAAATGCACCTTTCAATGCTTTCTTCTGATATCGCAAAAGGGATGCTCAGTGGTGTTAATGGTGAGAATTAGACTATTCATTTCAATTTCAGGTGTTACAGGATTTCATTTTTGCTTTTCCTAATTATTTTGTCCTCTCATTCTTTTTAGGTGTGTTGCTATGCAACTTCGTGAACTTCCACATGGGGCCAGGATTCATTCTGTTCAGGAGCATTTCTCATGTTTTTGAGAGTAGGATTGCAGCATATCTCACGTCTTTCTGGAAGCAAATTCTTCAGCAAATTGTTTGGCAAGTATTGCAGCAACCTTGGACACCCATTGTTTGGAATTTCCTCCAGCTGCTCTTAATCAATGGCTTCTTATGATATGTGTGGAGTCTCTTATGTTAGAGACTGTCCGTAGTTTCTTTTGAGCTTTGCTCTTCTATATGTACCTAAAAAAAGACGACTTTGAAGTTTGAACTTTGAAATCAGAGGCACGCAGAAAACAATGAGAACAAGTGTAAACCACCAATGAGGGACATGTTCGCTAAGAATGAAGCTTCCTTGACTTAATCAAATTTAATATTTTTACTTACATTCTATAATTATGTTTAGACTAGTTTGAAAAGTTTTCGGTGTTATACTGATAAATTATGTGAAAGTTCGATGTGCACAGAATTAATGAAACTAGTTGACAGAATTGGAGTACTTCAAGAAATAGAAGCAGCTTGGCAACAATGCCCATCAGAAAGTCAGGCACTATACTTGCTAAATAACACAATTAAGTACATATTGATTTTTCTATATTTAACTGTAATGTTTATTCAGTACATTTATAAAAAATTTAATACTTTTCAATCAACAGATTAATTTTTAATATTCTGCTAACTCCCAGTAGAGGAAGTTTCATGGGGTCCTAGTGTGGCTGATTATCCTGTCGGACCAGCTACTAATCATCGTCTTGGTAAGCTATTGCCTCACCAACTAGGTAATCAGAGGAACTCTAGGTGTTCGCACCTCTGGAAGGGGGTTCAAAGTATTTGGGCTGAAGTGTGTAATGGTATTACCTGATCTGTTAATTGGGTTCCCGAAATTGGCAGAGTATTCTAAGGATGAGGTGCCGGCAAGGATTTGGTCCAATTCAGACTTATTGATTTGATGCCGAGAATCCAATCTGCAAGAATGCAGCTGAGGTACCCCAAAGGCAGACTATAATACTCTTTTTTTTTTTTTTCAGGAAGGAAGGAAGAACGAGGCCTTTTCAGACTAAGCCTGCACGGTGCGCTCTGAAAGGGGGCAGTCCAACTTATGGACAAACATAACTTTGTCTTACCAGAGAAGCTAATACATAATGAAATTGTTTCCAAAATAATTTGATGAATATTTTGTTATATAAAGATGTAATATATCGCATATGGTAAATTTATGGACAATTGATTGATATTGTTAATTTTTCAAAATCTACCGGTCTAAACTACGTCTGAACAACTCTATTCTTCTCAACTTTGTTCTTAAATATGTTATAGAATCTCAAGCACTCAAAATTGAGATCATTTAATTCCATACCAAAATTGATTAAATTTGTGGGAGAAAGAATTTTTTATTTTTTATTTTTTTTTTATGAATGAATTCAAAGTTATCTTCTCAACATAATTTAGGAACATACCATAGTACTAAATCTTCATTAATATTTTATATATTAGAAAAATATCCAAATCCAATTAAATAATTAGGCCCATTGAAAGTGAAAAATTTTCCACAAAAACCATTTTATCTTTTATAAATTCTTTCAAGAAACAAAAGATGTTCTTCAAATCCATAGTTTGCCAAAAGAATCCTTTATATTCATCAGTTGCCATTTTTAAATTAGAGCAATATTTGGATTGAACTATAGAACATATTTCAAGAAAAGATTAATATCTTCTTCAGGAATGAATGCAGTAAATGCTCTAAAGATATCACTAAATATTTTCCTTTAATAAAGCCTACTTTTTGGTCTAAAGGAAATTGATAATTTTAGGAAAATAAAGTTATGAATTCTTTTTGGTAAATCCCATAACTTTTGGAAAACTACCCCTACACAGAAATTGCCTTTAGTAGTATCATTTCTTTTACTAATTTCCATTATTTTTCTTCAAAATCTGAATTCATTGCCATTAAAGACTCTAAAGAATTAAATTTTCCTTCATGCCTATCAAAATATTTGCTCAAAAAATCATTATAGTACATTATCTAATCTCATGGCAGTTCTATGTGAAAACAAGGGCAATGTCCAAAGACGTATGAAAAATTCTTCACTTTCTTCCTTGGTTGGTTATTGAGATGGGTAGCCATGGATGAAGTAGCAGGTGGGACAACGCAAACCATCGGGTACAAGGTCAAATTTTTCCATTGAATTTGACAAAATCTTTTTCAGAAAATTACAAACTAAATTGTCCAGTTCTGTTTTCAAGGCATGAACTATTATAATCTCCATGATTGAGATTGAAGTTCCAATATCAAAGAATGAAGAGTTTTATGGAAGAATTTCAATATGTACTTTTAACATTTTGCTTAACCTTTTAGCCCATTCACAGACCAATGGAAATGATGCATGAAGCTTCTTCACATCGAATAGCTTGTATAATACTTTAATATATTGAAAAGCAAATACGTGCAAAATAAAAGATAAAATAAAGATCTTGACTTGAAAATGGTTTTAAGCAAATGCGAAAATACATGCAATATACTTACTGTTTGAGCAAAAGCACATCCTCCAAGGCCAACTTTGCTCTACTTTGTAGATTTTGAAATGTGGATCTCAACCAAGGCAGCTTCTCCCCATGCATAGCTCTTAATTTCATCAATATTTCTCACAAATTTTCCATACATTTCTTTTGTAAATATACTAAAAGAATTAGGAAAATCTTATAAACATTTCTCGCAAATCTTTCATACATTGATTTTGTAGATACACTAGAAGAATTAGGAAAGATAAAAGTTCCCAACAAATAAAGAATGAAAGCTCTGATCTTAAGCTCTAAATTACAGATATAAGCATCTCCAGTTTTTACAGTTTCAATCTACTTATCTCTTTTCAATATTAAGCCCTCTTGTTTTAACAATAGCATTTAAGTCCAGAAATATTTCATTAGCTGCATCTTGCTCAGGACTTTGTTCTGTTAAAAATGATCTACTACTAATTGGCAAACTGAGGATATTCAAAATATCTATCATGTCAACGTATAATGTAACATTTCCTTTAGAATCAAGAGCAAGTACCCACTCTTCCGCATCATATTATGATGCTAGTGCTTCATGCAAAAACCAACAATGTCTAGGCTCATATGAAAATTGAAGTAAATTCTCAAATGTAGTATTTTTCAAGAATTCACCCACTTTATCACAAACATAAAAATTTACAACAGCTTTGGGGTGCGTATAAAATTTACCCAATTAGATTATGTAATAAAAGAAAATCACAATAACTCGAAATAGAGCAAATTTATTTTTTCAATTGACAAAATCAATCAATAAATAAAATACTTCAATCATTAAATTTATTAGGAAGAGTATCACTAATTAATTGGTATTGTGCTATAAGAAAACTTAACATAATGGTTATGGTAAATCTATGGATAATTCAATTATATTATTAATTCTTTTATTTAGAATTGTTAAGTACAAGTTGATTTTTCTATATTTAACTGCATCATTTATCCATTACTTTTACGAGAAATTTAAAAATTTAATAATTTTCAATCAGTAGGTTGATTTTCTATATTATATTTTAACATTTATCTATGGTTGTTTGCTATATCAATTAATTAATATCACGTAAAAGGAGTGTCACTTTTTCATAGATAGTTTGTTATAGTAAATCTGTGGATAACTAATTGATACAGCTGAATATTTTATTTAGAGTTGTCAAGTACAAGTTGATTTTTCTATATTACATATATTTAGACTTTTACAAGAGATTTAATACTTTTAAATCAGTAGTTCATTTTGTATACTTTTGCAAAGTTTTTTATTATTATTTTTAAGAAATTTAGCATTCTTGGATTAGGTTCAAAGCAAAACATAAAGAATCTCAACTTTCATTGTTTATAATATCAATTAATTAATATGGCTTTCCACTTTATAGAAGAAAGAGTAACACTATTTTATGGATAATTTGCTATATAAAGACGTAACTATTGTACCCATTTTGTGGTTTTTTTTTGGAATTAGGCTTAAAATTATTGATTTAGGATTGTATTATATTTAATTAGGACCTTAGTTAATATTATTTTGGGAGAGTTAATTGATTAATTAATTAATTAGAAGAAATTAAGAGATAATAGAAACATGGACAGCAGTTCAACAGAAAGAGCACTCCTCAAGCGCACTTCTTAAGCAATTGCTCACGTACAGGAAGTTGGGAAACCAAAGGAACTAATGGGAACGTGTATTAGCGGATCCTTTTGGTAACCACCTATTAAGCTTATAAAAGGAACAAGGGAACAAAGACTAACCTTAACCAAATTCTCTAACAAATTGAATAATCAAATCAAACTCTCCAACGAGTCAATTAATTTAATCTTCAAAGCCTTGTCCTTATTTTTCTAAGAGCAGCCAATTTATATTTCCTGTAATTACAATCTTTTATTTCAATACAAGCAATTAAAATTTCATTTACTTTTCAAGTAATCAAACTTTCTTTTACAATTTTCTTTGCCAATTTTATTTTAATCACACAACTGGTGAAGCATATACCGTGGAACCAAAGCCACAGCTCAAAAGTTTAGCGGTTGGAGTCGCCTTAATTCAAAAAATATATCTAGAAACAACTGATAGAGAGGATGGTGAACCAGTCATAAATGTCCCTGGAGAGAACCTGACAAAGAGAAATAGTGCAAAGTTTAGCAGAGAAACTTACTTGAGGAGCTGGTGCATTAGCAAGGGCACCACCCTAGGAGTTAATAAATGAAGTAGTGGAACTTATTAGTAGAAAGTCAGAGGTGCATAATTTGCAACACAATTTATATTCATATTAGAGGAACTAATTTTCTTAGTCAGAGTAAAAATATATTTTCACTGGTGCTATGATATAGAAAAATGATTGTCAGTGAAATTAGCGTCAAAATTTGGTGTCTCCGATCCAAAATTTGGAATAAATTTTTATTAGGTTCCACGGTTTTGATTCCTAGAAAATTCACTAGGGATAAAGCACAGAAACTAAACCACTCAATTCCCATTCACAAATTTACTGCCACCCAAAAAGATCCACTTTGCTACTTCTATATATAGAAAAATAATATATATACTTGTTATGCTCTCAAAATTTGAGATGCAGTAAATTGTGAATTCGCACCTTTTTGGAGTAAATTTGGAGTATATATACTGGATCCAAGATAATTGTATTAAGATAAGGATTACGAATTCTGTATTATCTATTAGTTTGAGTTTATTTATGAATCTAGTATTATTATTTCAATATATTTTATTATTATATGTTAACAGTAGTCCCCCCTTAGTTATTTGATTATTTATGTCTAAAAGATGTTGTCATGTGTTATATTATATGTGTATACTTTATTTTTTTATGCTGTGATTACTAATTATTATACATAATTTTTTAGCATGGGGTTCCTTATTTGTTCTTATCAGTTTAATAATGGTTTTGATTTAGGAGAGATGGGGTGATGGTTCATCTACCTAAGGGGAACCTCAAGAGTCACTTCCTTTCAGTTTATTTAATCAATAACTCTTTTATTTATCATTTTTGTATGATTTTGAACGTTAGCGTAATTTTAATTTTTATGTGTTTCTAATAAAGTGTTTCCACTGAGACCGAAATGGAGTATGTAAACTGTCAAAGCAAGGTTCTCCTTATCATCCCTAAGTGTGAACTTATTTAAGTTGCTTTAACTTGAAATTTTATGGGCTAAGAGGAGCATTTTAACTAGAGGATTGCTTAAGTTTGAGCTGAACTGAAGGATTGTTTAAGTCTAGGCCAAATTGGAGGACTACTTAAGTTCAGGCCAAACTAGAGGACTGCTTAAGTCCGAGCCGAACTCGAGGACTGCTTAAGTCCAAGCTGAACTAGAAGGATGCTTAAGTCTGAGCCAAATTAGAGGACTGCTTGAGTCCGAATCGAACAAGAGGACTGTTTGAGTTCGAGTCCAACTAGAGGATTGTTTGAGTCCGAACCGAATTGGAGCTGAACTGGAGGACTGCTTAGTCCAGGCCGAACTAGATGACTGCTTAAGTCCAGGCCAAACTAAAGGATTGCTGAAGTCCGAGCTGATCTTGTGGACTATTTAAGTTCAAACCAAAATAGAAGACTACTTAAGTTTAGATCGAACTGGAGGACTGCTTGAGTCCAAGCCAAACTTGAGGACTAAATTGGAGGACTGCTTAAGTCTGAGCTGAACTGGATGATTGCTTAAGTCTGAGCTAAACTAGAAGACTGCTTAAATCTAGGCTGAATTATAGGATTGCTTAAGTCCAGGCTAAACTAGAGGAATTCTTGAGTCTAAACCGAACTGGGGCCTAATTGAAGGACTACTTAAGTCTAGGCCTAACTAGACGATTGCTTAAGTTTGAGGATTATATAAGTCTGAGCCAAACTTGAGGACTGCTTAAGTCCAAGCCAAACTTGAGGGTTGTTTAAGTCTACGCCAAACTAGAGGATTGCTTGAGTCTAGTCTAAACTAGAGGACTACTTGAGTCTATACCAAACTGGAGGACTGCTTAAGTCCAAGTCGAACTAGAGGACTGCTTAAGTCCGAGTCGAATTGGAGGACTACTTAAGTTCAAGCCAAACTGGAGGACTGCTTGAGTCTGAGTTAAACTAGAGGACTGCTTAAGTTCGATTCGAACTAGAGAACTGCTTAACTTTGAACCAAATTGAAGGACTGCTTAAGTTCGAGCCGAACTAGAGGACTGCTTAAGTTTGAGCTGAATTGGAGGACTGCTTTAGTTTAAGCCAAACTAGAGACAAACTCAAGGACTGCTTAAGTCCAAGCCAAACTAGAGGATTGCTTAAGTTCGAGCCAAACTTGAGGACTACTTAAGTCCAATCCAAACTATATGAGTGCTTAGGTCATTTAGGCGAGCTATATATGTTCGAGCTAGTGGACTTAGTGAAAGACCACTTAAGTTGTCTGGGTGAACTATGCATGACAAAGATAAAAGATTTAAAACACGACTACTTAGGTCATTTGGGCGAACTTTGTATGTCTGAAATAATGGACTTAATGAACATGACCGCTTAGGTCATCCAGGCGAACTATATATGTTCGAGCTAGTGGACTTAGTGAAGAGGACTGCTTAGGTCATACGAGTGAACTATGTATGTTCGAGCTAATGGGCTTAGTGAATAAGAGAGCTTAGGTCATCAGGGTGAACTATATTTTCAAACTAATGAACTTAGGCAATAGGACTGCTTAGGTCATCTGGGCGAACTATGTTTGTCCGAGCTATTGGACTTAATGAATATGCTTGCTTAGGTCATACAGGCGAGGTATGTCCAAGCTAATGGATATAGTGAATAAGACCACTTCGATCATCTGGGCGAACTATATATGTCGGAGCTAATTGTCACGGAGATAGGTTTTAGCTTGCCTATCCGCGCGGCACTTAGTCGCCTTTGGGTACTAGGACGAGCTAAGTAAGCCTTAGAATTGGGTTGGAGCGAAAATGAAAGCTAAATAGGGAAGAGAACACAAGAGAGCTTGTAAGAACACTCAAATGCTTTGTATTGCTTGAATGAGCTTGGATGATTTACAAGTGAAGTGAGGGGTGGTATTTATAGCCACTTCCACCTCCTCAATGGATGATTCTAGAATTATATAGAGATTACACAAAATATCTATTGAGTAGAAT